>JAODAL010022522.1:0-64535 GCA_025379985.1 Phyllomedusa bahiana
CAAAAAAAAGAACCCAAAACCCCCTTTAAAGAAACCCCCCAAAACCCCACCACCACTACCCCGGCCCCGAAAACATGCTGCCCCACACCCTGTTCTCCCTTCTTCCTTGTTGATGTAACCCTCTGGGCAGGGCCCCTTTTTTTCCTCTCGGTTTCATTACTAGTCATTTTTTCACCATTTTTTTTTTTTAACATTTTTTATGTATGCAATTCCCCTTAAATTACAGCACCCGGGAATTTAAGGCGTCAAAAATAAAAATAAAAATAATAATAATAAAAATAAAAATTAATAATTTATGAACACACAACATACTGTATAATGTTATAACATCATGTTTCACCGGTGGGAATGGGATGCGAGAGGGGGTAGAATGAGTATGAATGTAATGTGGATTTAAAATTTTTGGGGGCCCTGGTTCACCCCCAAGAGATTTTAAGATGGGGTCCCTTTGGTATAAGTAAACTTCCCCGGGGAAGAGTCACATATTTAAATAAAATGTGTGGCAAGAGCTTACCATTTTCATGCATGATACTGTACACTAGCAATGCAATTTTAAATAGTCATATGCAGTGTTCTGTGTCCAGGGACATAACTAGAATTCATAGGGTCCCATAGTAAATTTAGCTTGGGCCTCCACTACCTAATGAAGGAACAACAACAGAAAATGTTTAACGGGGTTAAATAATACCCCATGAATTAGAAAACCAACTGAATGTAGATAGCAGAAACCCCAAAAATTTGTTTATTCATAGACAATAAAATTTTTCTATTTCAAGTTTCTAGTTTGAAAGGCAAAAAAAGACAATCGCCCTCTAGTTCAGCCTGTTTGGCTAAGGTTTGATCCAGAGGAAGGCAAAAACCCCCCATGAGGTAGAAGCCAAATTTTCCCCATTTTTGGGAAAAATTCCTCCGACCCAATCTGGCAACAGAAAAAACCCCGGGTCAAAGAAACCCCCCCCTGAATCCTAGTCACTATAATTGTTATATTTTTACGTCCCAAAAAAACATCCAAACCCTTTTTGAACTCGGTTATTGAATTCACCCTGACAGTCCCTCTGGCAGAAATTCCATAGTCTCACTCTTTACAGTAAAAAATCCTTTCTATTTTATGTAAAACTTTCGTTCCTCAAGACAAAGGATGCCCCTTTTCTAGATTTTCAGCCCTGTGTATAAATAAATCTTGGGAGAGATCTCAATTGACCTTTGATGTATTTAAAATTTTATTAGTCCCCCCAAGCCTTCTTTTCTCTAACTAAATAACCCTAATCTTGCCAAAATTTCTTGTCTGTAGTCCCCCAATCCTTTTTTTATTTTTGTTGCCCGCCTTTGTACCTTTCAAGCTCACAAAGTCTTTCCTTGCACTGGTGCCCAAAACTGACACAATATTCCATGTGTGGTCTAACCAGTGACTTGTATAATGTGAGAATAATGTTCTCATCATGTGAATCTATGCCCCTTTTAATGCACCCCATGATCCTATTTGCTTTGGCTGCTGCTGCCTGACACTGGCTGCTACAATTAAGTTTACTGTCCACCAGGATTCCCAAGTCGTTCTCCATGTCACTTTTACCCAGTGTTTTTCCATTTAACATGTAATCATGTAAATGGATTTCTCTTCCCCCATGTGCATAATCTTGCATTTATCAGTGTTAAACCTCATCTGCCATTTCCCTGCCAGGCTCCAACTTATCCAGATCCCTTTGTAATAACATATTATCCTCTATTGTGTTGATTACTTTACAGAGCTTAGTATCGTCTGCAAAGATCGATATTCTACTGTGTATTCCCTGTGTAAGATCATTAATGAAATCATTAATGTTCTTGCACCTAGGTGGGCCTCTCAACCTCTGGGCCCCCTGTGGCTATAATTATACCCATGTTAGGGCATGTCCCCACGGCACGGGTTTTCGGACGGGTTTTCAGCTGGTTTGCGGTTTTTCAGACCGCCTTAAAAACCGTCCGAAAATTAGCACAATGGCGCTCTATAGAAAACCCGTGCAGCAGTCCCCACTGCACGGGTTTTCCGTCTGGCGGTTTTTTCCGCCCGCGGTCCGGCTGCAAAACATTGTGCAAGCACAATCTTCCGTCCGGTTTCCGGGCGGAATCTGTGCTAGCCAATGTGAAGGGGGAGGGCTTTTCTCCGCTCATCGACGGAATACACGCCGTGGATAATGAAAGTCTATGGGGCCGGCGGGCAGCTCCCTCGCCCCTTATTTAAGCCGTATTGCAGGCAGAAACCGTCCCGCAATTACGGCTTGAATAAGCCGTGTGAACCGGCCCTAAGTCTTCCCTTTGGAGTCTGCTGCTGTATTTTTCGTTTTTGCATTTGATCATTTAATATAGGTTGGTAGGAAGGTGCATATAAATATAAGAACAAAACTTTTCAAGTTATATCTCCTATTTTAGGAGGTAAATGGATGATATACTGATAGTATGGGATATTCTACTTAAACAGTGGTGGCTGCCTTTTTAAGTACAGTAAGATTTTGTTTGCATCTGGCAATCTTTCAGTATTGGCATCTGATAAACTGTAGAGAATTGATTACAGCTTGGTTACCCTGAAGGTAGTATTAAATCCCAAATACCATGTATATATTTGATACTGCATAAAAACGTAGTTTATTTCCTATATCATTTAACATAAAACGGTACCGAATTAAAACAAAAACTTATTGCACTTGAAACCGACTATTGACAACAGCTTTCTACCTTATTGTGGCAATAATACAGAATGGAAAACAAATATTCTATATGGGCAATATAAAAGCACCAGTTGAAATTGTACAAGTACCCCTGACTGTATAGAATAGATAAATCTCCTCACCAAGAGGTTCTTTTCAGTCTCATCCAGTGGAATTGCTAGAGAAGGCTTAAAATAGAATCCAGGCAGAAAGACCAATTCTAAGGACAGGACTATAAAACTCCTAGACAAAAATTGGTCAATTCTTTCAAATAATCCCATTTTTAGAGGCAGTCGCTCCACTCTCTGCTATCGATTCTATAGAAAACGGGTCAATCTCTTAGAATAATTCTGGCTCCGCCTTAAAAACCAGAGAAAAATATCACAAATGAAAGCTCAGTTCATTTCAAGTTACATAAACTGTAAAAAAAACAAAACTGCAAAGAAAAAAAAAATCCACTTATACATGATATTACCTTTGAAATGTCATTCTTTATTGATGTCATCTGCTGATGGGATTTACAATATACCAAATGTATCACATGGATGAAAAATTGATCCGCTGAACACTGGGAACATCAAAAACAAGACGGTTCATTCTTTGGCTCAGTTTATTATCATAAAGTAGCTGCGACTAGTCACCAAAGGAGCGGTGCTTCTCCACCGCAAAGCTAACAGACCACTGTCCGGCCCACAACAGCTACAGTGAATCAAGCTGCTCATCCAGATGTTAAGGCCTGCAGGTACCGGTGCTTAGCGCCATTTTGCTGTTGTGCCCCGTCCTATAACACCATTACGCTCTTCAGTGTAAGGGAGCTCTTTGCAGCTACACTGAACTCCGGCTTACCAACGCAGAGACCGCAAAATAGCTCGTGCCCACGAGTCTATAAACGGGCCCCTGTCCTGCTTTGTAACGGCCCCGACCAGTGACTCCAACTGTTTGCCCGCCATCACACACCCGCTGGCGGCGCCATTTTGCTGATAACTATTACATGGTGGCATGGTTATACACTAGCAGCTGGAGGAACACAGCTTATATGGGAACATTACTCCTATTTCTTTTCCTAAGGTGCAAACACCTCTAACCTACTTCCCTCCTGGCACATAAAAGTTATCTTTCCTTAAATTTGGGAAAATTAAACCCCTCAGCAATCTGAAGGCGTAACAACCTCCAAATCAGATCCCTGCTCCTCCATATTCAAACAACTTTTGCAGACCAGCACTATCTGCCAGCACCCCTAGAACTTAACTCTATACTGACCAGAAAACTTCCCCTGCTGCTTAACTCAATTGCAACCTCAAACTTCAGCTCTCTACCAGAAAGTCACCTAACAGCAAATCACTCCTCATTCTGGGACCTACTACAGCTTCCTAACCCTTCTCAATTACACTGAAAGTATCATTTACCACTTTGTTGACATTTCCTCCTCTGAGTACAAGTTCCTTTTAACTTCATTCCTAAGGTGAAAAAAAAAAAAAAAAAACCCTCCAACCAACCACCCACTTGACGCAAAAAGCCAGCCAGAGAGCGCCTCCAACAACTGCCCCAGCCAGAGAGCGCCTCCATCACCTGTCCCAGCCAGAGAGCGCCTCCATCAACTGTCCCAGCCAGAGAGCGCCTCCATCAACTGTCCCAGCCAGAGAGCGCCTCCATCAACTGTCCCAGCCAGAGAGCGCCTCCATCAACTGTCCCAGCCAGAGAGCGCCTCCATCACCTGTCCCAGCCAGAGAGCGCCTCCATCACCTGTCCCAGCCAGAGAGCGCCTCCATCACCTGTCCCAGCCAGAGAGCGCCTCCATCAACTGTCCCAGCCAGAGAGCGCCTCCATCTACTGTCCCAGCCAGAGAGCGTCTCCATCAACTGTCCCAGCCAGACATCTAACTGCCCAAACTGTGATCTAACACTATGCTCTTCTTTTCCCTAATCATCTATATCTCCACTCTCCTCACACTTACTGATTATCCCCAAACTCCCTCGCTGGACAATGAACTCTACATCTCCCCCTGCATTCTACCCTCACACCTGTCTGCTGCCACCAACCTCTTCCTCATTGTTAATGCCCTCCGCACCAAACAAACCCTGCCAAACTACAGTCTATCCAAACTGCCTCCACCTACTCACCCTCCACTGCTCATTCTGGCTTCCGAGGACATATCCCCAAACCAGGGCCCCCCAGCACATTCCCACCATAGTCTTTCCCTTTCCTCGAACAGTACTCCCCACTACTAATTCCGCTAATCCTTCAACCAGATACACATCCCTCTGACCCGTGCCTCTCCCCATCCCTCTCCTTGGAGCTCTCTGGAGGAAATGCCCCGGTCTGTATGAAAATAAACTCTCATACATACACGACTTGTTCATCCCCACGCAACTTACTTTCCTTGGTTTCTGACTGAAACCTGGCTGCCCCACTCTGACACAGTTCCCCCCTGCCGCACTCTCTTTAGCGCCTCCAACTTACCCACACTGCTCGCCCGGGGTAACAAGCATGGTGGAGGTGTTGGCCTCCTCCTGTCTGACACCTGCTCCTTTGTCCCCGCTCCACCTCTGCCCTCCCTCACACTCTGACCTCCAAGTGGCTGTTGTCTACCGACCAAAAGTAACACTGTGGGCCGTGACTATAAAATTTACACTTTATTATAACAACTTCATAAAACCATTTGACCATAGTCTTCAATGTAGAGTACAAAAGGGATACTTATGTTTAGTTGCGGGGAAACCCCGTTCAACAACGAGTCCTGTAGCACCGGAGGCGGTATATTTAGTTTCTATGTCCATAAGACTTCACCATGCCTTTCATCGTGACCGCGTGGTAACTACCATTCATCGGCGTCCACGGTGCATAAGATCCCGTGTAAAAGCCCGGATTCTGGGCGAACGAAGGAGTACTTGGAGACCGAGCGGAGCTGTCAGCGTGTGCGACGTTTCGGGGAGGCTGCTCCCCTTTCTCAAGCTTGAAGTCTTATGGACATAGAAACTAAATATACAGCCTCCGGTGCTACAGGACTCGTTGTTGAACGGGGTTTCCCCGCAACTAAACATAAGTATCCCTATCACTCCAATCCTAAAAAAAAAAAAAACCCTCGACCCCTCTTCTCTGTCCAACTATCGCCCCATCTCATTGCTCCCTTTTGCTTCCAAACTCCTCAAGCAGCACGTCTATCTTCAACTGTCCTCCCACCTCTCCTCCAACTCTCTTCTTGACCCACTACAATCTGGTTTTCGACCCCACCACTCTACCGAAACCGCCCTAACCAAAGTCACCCAATGACCTAGTAACTGCTAAAGTTTTCATGCCACTACTCTGTGCTCCTCCTCTTAGACCTGTCCTCTGCCTTTTACCCCTGTCGACCATTTCCTCCTGCTACAAATCCTCTTTCCCCCCTTGGCATCACAGACTTGCTCTTTCCTGGATCTCCTCGTACCTCACTGATCGGACTTTCAGCGTCTCTCATTCTCACTCCACCTCCTCCCCCCGGGGCCCACTACTCTTCTCCATCTACACCCTTGGCCTCGGTCAGCTCATAGCCTCACATGGCTTTCATTACCACCTGTATGCTGACGATACCCAACTCTACATCTCCGGCCCAGATGTCACTTCTCTACTCTCCCGGATCCCTGACTGTCTGTCGTTTCCCTTTCCTTCCTTTTTCCATCACGTCTCCTAAAACTCAATGTGGAGAAAACAGAACTCATCATCTTCCCACCATCCAACTCTACCCCTGCCCCTGATCTCTCTATTACAATCAACGGCTCTACACTCTCACCGGTCCCGCAAGTCTGCTGCCTTGGGGTAATCCTAGACTCCGCTCTATCTTTCAAACCACACATCCAAACCCTCACCTCTACATGCCGCCTCCACCTGAAAAACATTTCTCGCATCCGCTCATTCCTCAACTATGACACTACAAAAATGCTGGTCCATGCCCTTGTCATCGCCCGCCTTGACTACTGCAAAATCCTTCTCTGTGGCCTTCCAGCTAGCACCCTCGCTCCCCTCCCAACCATCCTTAACTCTGCTGCCCGTCTTTATCCAACCTCTCTCCTCGCTACTCCTCTTGCCTCTCCCCTCTGCACAATCCCCTTCACTGGCTCCCCATTGCCCAGGCGAAATTCAATTTCAAGCTACTAACCAAGACCTACAAGCTCTCCATTGACCTCTCCCCTCCATACATCTCTGCCATAATTTCCAAATATCTCCCTCATGGCACTCTCCGCTCCTCACAGGAACCTTCTCATTCTGCTCTCCCTTATCAGCTCCTCACACAACCGTCTCCAAGACTTCTCTTGTGCTTCACCCACACTCTGGAACTCACTGCCCCAACACATCAGACTCTCCTCCACTTTCACCAGCTTCAAAAGCAACCTGAAAACGCATTTCTTCAGGCTTGCCTATAACCTTCACTAAACTTGCTCACTTTGTCCCCACCCGAACATCTTGCCCTCACCCCCTGTCTCTTTCCCCCTCCTTGTAGATTGTAAGCCCTCGCGGGTAGGGTCCTCTCTCCCTCTGTCAGGGCCCAAATTTTCATTATCACTTATCACTGTACTCGTTTGACTTTATGTTATGTATGTAACCCCCTCGAATATACAGCGCCCTGGAATCAATGGCGCTTTTAAATAAATAAAAATAATAATAATAATAATAATAATAATAATAATAATAATAATAATAAAGTAGAATATGAAGTGTTATTTCATGGAAAGCGTTGCGATCAAACACATTCCAGATACATTGGGGAGAGATCAACAAATGTATATAATATAGGTATGTAATACACTAGGTAATCTAAGGGCCAATATTTATTTATCGGGACAATGTCATTTGTAAAAGATTCAATTTTACGTGCATGTGTGTATATGTATGCATGGGTTTTGTATATACAGTAGATATACCCAGTCAAGTCACATTATTGTGACCACTTCCTACTTTTAACTTTGGTAGCATGTAGCTTATGATGTAAGTCATGTGTGGTGAGCTGTCTTGGTGTGCAATTGATGGTCTGCACACATATCCCTTGTTGCAGTCATAGATGACGTAATGGTTGTTTTTTTGTCCGTACTTATACCCTCTAATCGTAAAGTGCTGCGGAATATATTAGCGCTATATGTATATAATATATATATATATATATATATACACAAAGTATACTGTGTAAACATATATACATAGTATACTGTATCAACACACACAAACATAGATAGATAGATATGTTTATATCTATCTATCTATCTATCTATATATAATAAATATATATATATATATATATATCTATATATATATATATATATATATAAAATATATATATATATATATATATATATATATATATATATATGATTGAGGCCAGCACCAAGGAAATGGCAAATTTCCATAAAATCACATCTTTTTTCCAATAGTATGAAATACAAGGTTACATCCAATGAACACACCGTGATAACAGCAGATGTGTTTCAGGCATTCCACCCTTCATCAGTGTTGTTAATAGGATGTTACCTTCACAGTTAAAAACAACAGGTGTGCCAATCACATTGCTCACTTTTAATAACATGGTCACCGCCCTCCCTCCCGTGTCCTTGTGACTATATTAACCCTGTGCATGCCTCATACAGTCAAACTCCTCTAATCAGAAAAGCAAATGCTTGATAGGATATAAAAATAACCAAACACATTTCTAATTTAGATGTGGCACCCTGTTTAATGAAAATGTATAATACCTAGATCCTTCCTATATTGTTGCAGGAAACCACACAAATGTAAACCTTTCCAATTTTAACCTTTTATATGAAACAATTGCATCAATCACATCCTCATATATTATCATTTAGAATTGGGGTGTGACCTTAGGCTGTGTCCCCATGGCAAGGGGCAAATATCGGTCGGTTTATCTGACTGGTAGTTGTCCGGTTTGTGTACCGTGCACAGGGCCGGGATGACGAGTAGGCAGAGGTAGGCGATCGCCTAGGGCGCCTACCTCTGCCTGTCATTTAAGGGAGCAGACAGGGCCCCGAACCTCGCCGGGCTCCAGACCGCTGCCGTGGGCCTGAAGCGCCGGCGGTCTCTTTGAGCGCTTCTGCGGAGCAGAGAGCGAGCGCTCCCTGCTCCTCAGACAGTGTCAGACCCGCTCACCGGAGGATCGCTGGATCCTCCGGTAAGCCGCAGGGCCGACACAGCTGGGCCGCCGGGTACTCATAGCGCTGAGGACCCGCCGCGGCCCCGTGCGCTCAGCTGGGCAGCGTCGCGATGAAGTAATGTCATTGCGCCACTGCCTCTCCTCGGTTGCACAGCGCGTCATAGGCTATGCGCCCGAGGAGCTGCCAGCAGAGCGTCCCAACGCTGGAGACGGGGCCTGAAGAGGAGCGCGCGCCCAGGAAGCAGGTAAGGTAAGTATAAATGTTGTTATTTTTGCCTGCCTGTGGCCCCTATACGCCTGCCTGTGGCCCCATATGCCTGCCTGTGGCCCCTATACACCTGCCTGTGGCCCCCATATGCCTGCCTGAGCCCCCATACGCCTGCCTGTGGCCCTTATACGCCTGCTGGTGGCCCCATATGCCTGTGGCCCCCATAAGCCTGCCTGTGGCCTCTATACGCCTGCCTGTGGCCCCTATACGCCTGCATTAGCCCCCATATGCCTGCCTGTGGCCCCATACGCCTGCCCTTCGCCCCCATACGCCTGCCTGTGGCCCCATACGCTTGCCTGTAGCCCCTAGACGCCAGCCTGTGGCACCTCTACACCCGCCTGCGGCCCCATATGCCTGCCTGTGGCCCCTATATGCCTGCCTGTGGCCCCATATGCCTGCCTGTGGCCCCTATACACCTGCCTGAGCCCCCATACGCCTGCCTGTGGCCCCATACGCTTGCCTGTAGCCCCTATACACCTGCCTGTGGCACCTATACACCTGCCTGTGGCCCCATACGCCTGCCTGTGGCCCCTATATGCCTGCCTGTGGCCCCATATGCCTGCCTGTGGCCCCATACGTCTGCCTGTGGCCCCTATAGGCCTGCCTGTGGCCCCATCCGCCTGCCTGAGGCCCCATACACCTGGCTGAGCCCCCATACACCTGCCTGTGGCCCCATACACCTGCTTGTGGCCCCATACACCTGCCTGTGGCCCCTATACACCTGCCTGTGGCCCCATACGCCTGCCTGTTGCCCCATACGCCTGTCTGTGGCCCCATACGCCTGCCTGAGCCCCTATATGCCTACCTGAGCCCCCATATGCCTGCCTGTGGCCCCTAGCTATATTCCTGCCTGAGCCCCTATAGCTATATACCTGCCTGTGTGCCCCTATATATCTGTCTAAGCCCCTATAGCTATATAACCTGTCTGAGTGCCCCTATATACCTGTCTGAGTGCCCCTATATACCTGCCTGAGTGCCCCTATATCAATATACCTGCCTGAGTGCCCCTATATCTATATACCTGCCTGAGAGTGACCCTATATCTATATACCTGCCTGAGTGCCCCTATATCTATATGCCTGCCTGAGTGACCCTATTCTATATACCTGCCTGAGAGTGACCCTATCTCTATATACCTGCCTGAGAGTGCACACGGTCGCGGGGGGGGGGGGGAAGGCTTTTCTCCGCGATGTGTGGAGAAAAGCCCTCCCCCTTCACATTGGCTTGCACAGATTCCGTCCGAAAACTGGACGGAAGATTGTGCAAGCACAATGTTTTTCGCCGGTGGGCGGAAAACCCATGCAGTGGGGACAGCTGTACGGGTTTTCAATATTGCCCCGTTCTGCTCATTTTCGGACGGTTTTTCAGGCGGTCTGTAAAACTGCAAACCGCCTGAAAAACCGTCCGAAAACCCTTGCCGTGGGGACATGCCCTTAAAGTTCCAGACGTGTATAAATCTACATGAAACTAAATGATCTCATACACATTATGGGTGCGGTGCCTGTCCGTCATGGAAAATGTGACACATTATATATAAAGATTATTATTATATAAAAAGATTATTATTATTAATATAAATATTAATATTGTGACAAGGGCTAATTATTGACTGTCTTGCAAAAGGCGGTGGAATTTCTGAAACTGCGCAGTTGTGGAACTATTCGCGTGGTGCTGTGGTGAAAATGTATTTGCACCATTGCTAATAAGGGAAATGGAAACTGTGGAGCACCATGTGCATTGATGTGACAGGTAAATATCAACTATGAAGATTCTTGAGGGCAGACTGACAAACTCACTGTTAAAATGAAGCAGATGTGTATCTAAAACAACAGTTCAGTGAACCCTACTGCATATGGGGCTCTGGAGCAGAAAGATGTCACTGCACCTCTGCTAATGAAGTTTTATCAGCTTAAATTTTCATGGCAATATTGGAATTTAACAGCTGCTGATTGGTAAAGGGTTATCTTCTCTAATGAATCACATTTTCTGTTTCATCAAACTGATGGATGTTGGCATGTCAAGAGAAAAACATCAGAGAACAAACATCCTGCAACTGTTGCTGGAAGAACACAAACTGGTGGTTGCAGCCTTATACTCTGGGGAATGTTTTGGGGGTATGTATTCTCTGGGCCTACTTATCCATGTCACACAGCTAGAAATGTCCAACTATGGTTGGAAGAGCTTGACTAAGACTTCCAAATTCTATCCTGGTCTCCTAACTCCCCAGACTTGAGCCTAATTGAACATTTGGGGGGATCACCTGCACTGCTGTATTCGCTCTATGGATCCTTCCCCACACACCCTCCAGCAGCTCTGGGGTGCAATAAGCATGGCTCCTGATACTTGTGACAACCTATCAGGTCCTTATTAAGTCACTCTCAGCCCTCCTAGCTGCTGTCCATGCTGCACATGGTGGCAACTCTGGATATTAGTTGGTGGTCATAATAATGTGACTCAACTTGTTATTTGTGCTTGTGCAATCTTAGCTTCTCAGAACTTTTGTCCACATGTGTTAAAATAGGTGTTAGTGTTATTTCACGCTAAAACTAGGCTACTTTATTAACATATAGTGATACAATGAATGACTGAAGGTACATATTTAATAAAAACTACAGTGTAACAATATTTCAATCTATAGTATTTCTGGAGAGAGGGTCATTGATCCAGGGATTGCTAGATTTTCAATTGGAAAGGAATTTTTTTCTAAGATGAAGAAATTGGTTTCTAGATTCTGGACGTTTTCTTCTGGATCAACATTGCACAATAATAGGCTAAATTGGATGTCATTGAAACTTAAAATTAATAGAATCTAAAACTAATTTTACATTAAATAACCCACTGATGATGTTGTTCAGATTTTTACATTTCTAATTTTTACTACATTAAATTTGACATTAATTTTTGCTGCTCTCACCCTTTATTCTACATACAGCAAGAGCCAGCACACCACAGGTATTGCTGGTATCTGTGGTCCTCCAAGCAGGATCAGTACCATAGTTTCTATTCACTGACATGCTATTCTAATGCCTTTTCTCTTATTTCCAGCTTATCTATAGCCTTTATACACGTTAGACACTTTATAAATTCCCCCAAACAAACAGATGAGGTGCAATGAACTTTAGACTCCATTTATAATCACGCAAAAGCCACTTTCATACATCAGGCGCATTATACACTGAAAAATAGATGAGAAAATGAACTTCGATGCACCTAGTTCCATACATGACTCTGCAAGTGTCTTTATAATTAACTTTCGTTTAGAACAAAGGTGAAATTTAGGTTAATTAAAAATACAGGCAGTCCCGGGTTACGGACGATATAGGGACTGTAGGTTTGTTCTTAGGTTGAATTTGTATGTAAGTCGGAACAGGTATATTTATTAAATGTAATTACAGCAAAAACATTTTTTGGGATAGTACAGGGAACAGTTTTTACATTTGTTTTCCTCTGTGCCCTTTTTTAGAAGATTTCACCTAACGTTCTGTATCTCATGTGCAGCTGTGGCATGCTGGCACTTGGTTATCAGGGAGCGTGACTCAGTGTTAAATGTCAGCCACACCCCGTAAGTCTCCGTTTGTAACTAGGGGACGTATGTAAGTCGGAACGATGTAAGTAGGGGACTGCCTGTACTTGCCTTGTTAGGGTGCTTTCACACGGTGCATTTTTGGTGTGTTTTTGGTGCTTTTTTTTATACGTTTTTTGTGCAGAAACGGACTACATTAATTGTTGTAGCTTTCTACACAAAAAAGCACCAAAAACACACCAAAAATGCACTATGTGAAATGACCCTTACTGATGTATGCATTTTTGGCGTGTTTTAAAAAACACAATGTATGAATGCAGCTTAAAGAGAACCTGTCACATAGTTTTTTCCCCTCTTGCTGAGGTCAGAACAGGGTAGTGTCAGACCTGCTGTTTCCAGCACTGTGCCCCTTATTCTGTAAGATGCTGTAGTTTTCGTATATTTAATGCTCAAATCTGCAGGTTTCAGCCAGAAGAGTCATTCGAAGAGTCCTTCAGAGAGTCAGTTTTTTTCAAACCTGGCCAATCGGAGGCTAGCCCCGCCCACCTCAACGGACAAACCAATTACTTTGAATAGGTAGAAACATGTGAATAACTGTCAGTGGGCGGAGCTAACCTTTGGTGGGTGGAGCTAACACCTGCTCATGAATAAGATTTAAGCGGTAAATGCTCTAAAATGCCAGCATCTTATAGGATAAGGGACACAGCGCTGGAAACAGCAGGTCTGACACTAGCTTGTGCTGCCCTCAGTAAGGGGGGCACAACCTATGTGACAGGTTCCCTTTAAGGCCTTGTTCACATTTTGGTTAGAACCTCTGTTGCAAAGGTACAACTGGACATATTTTACAGCAGACACCAATGGCATCCAACAGACCCCATTGATCAGAATGGGGTCCGTCAGACTTCTGCCTCAGTATCCATCGTTCTAATGGTAAAAATAGTGCAGCATGCTCTGCCATTGTTTCCATCTTCCACGATGCGACAGTAGCCTTCTTCTCCTGCCTTTGAATTTTTTTTTAGCCTCAAGTGAACATAGGTGATTTCTTACTTTCAAAGATGTTCTATTATTATCCTAATGTGTATAAACCCAGATTTCTGTAGCTTTGAGCACACAGGACAATTCAGCTTCTGTCTGAGACATCCACATTACTCACCGGTTAAAGTACATTGTCTTGGTAGCTTTGTGCATGCAGGTTTGAGAACACAAAGGACCAAATGTATGAAAACTGTCTAGGTCTAAAACTCACTTTATTGCCTATATCAACCAATCAGAGCCCCACATTTATTCCATACAGTACTCTGGAAAAATGAGAGGGGCGCTCTGATTGGTTGCTATGGGCAACAAAGTGCGTTTTAGACCTAGATGGTTTTCATACATGTGACTCAAAATGCTTTGTCATAAAATTGACACAGTTGCTTCACCTGAACAAAGAACTTTTGCTAAAGCTTTGAAAAAAACAAGACACCAATACAAGTTTGATATAAATAAAATGACTTCAATACAGTCTCTATAATTATAATAGATTCGAATTAATTTCTTGCAAAGAGTTTTTATGTTTTACTCCAGAGAACCACCTATGTGTATATCATGGCATATTATATGTAGACAAGAAATACTGTCCTTCCTAAGGATTTACTTAATATTTGACACAAATACTGTAGATATGTATCAATATGATGGTTATTTTATATCTCCTGACAAAACAGTGCAAAACCTTGGGCTGGCATATGACTTTAGTTTGTTTTTTTAATGTTTCAATTGACTTAAAGGGGTTCTCCGAGACTATCTTTTTCTTTGTTATAGGGCTTACAACTGTATTATATTAAACTTTGTAATTCATACTTGTTAAAAATGATTTACCTGTCCTGCTGTGCAAGACCAGATACATGTCCTCCTCTACCTCCTATCCCCTTAAAACCACCTGTTCATTGATCACATGGCCTCAGTGAACGTTTTATCATCACTCAGTGGGTGTGATCTGAAGCCAGGCTCAGCTCAGGAACAGTCCCCTGTAGTGGGTGTGACCTCAGCAGAGAAGGATCTGGTTGCATTCCCTCTTTCCAGCCTGTAATTTGCAAGTGACTAGAAGTAATTACATTAGAGGAATTACAGGGGAGGGGGAACTGCTGGCAGAACTTAGTAATGGGAGCAGAGAACAGCAGTTCAGTTTTAGCTGGGAGGTTGTGTACTGCGGTCATGAATATGATGACTGCAGCTTTGAACAGTTTACATAGTGATTCGTGAGTCCTAGTTATCATCATTATCAGGACAGCAAGTACAGAGCTAGGGAGAACTACACACTATGCACATTTCGTGCTACTTCTGTAACATTTCATCTGGGTATTGGAACTGATGAAGAAGTAACACAAAACGCGTATTTCTCTTTAAAATATAACTTCATCTGCATAACAAGAACACAGTCCTGTGCAGCTTCTTTAAATCGGAGTTGGCCATAACAGGAGACATCTCCACGGACCCTTTTTAAATGCTGAACGCATTTAACCACCGGCATTAGGAGGGAAAGTGAATCTCTGACATCTCTGCAGCAGACTCCTGATTACTACAACAGTTCCAACAAACTGCTGCAATGTGTATATAAGTGTTGTGCCTTACATCAGCACAACCTAAATAGGTGAGTAGTATATATATTTTTATATATGTGCTAACCCACCTGATTACTGAATTACACAAGGGAGTGCTGTCTCCAGTTTGTTTCCTATGTTTCTACAGGTTGTAGTCAGGTCAGCTCACAGTGTCCTCTGACTGCAGGCTTGCTATACAGACAGTCTTGGGGCTACTCTAGGTCCCCTGGGCTGACTGTAAAGACATTCTATGGGCTCCATCGGGTCACCGGGAGTCCTGATGACCCAATGGAGTAGGGGAATGCCACTTTCACAGAGCACGGCAATCAAATGGTTAAATTCTGGGGATTGGAGGCTTCCTCCGGTCCCTGGCATTAAGAGACACTGTTCTAGAAACGGAGGTGCTGGAAGCCACAAAACCCTTCTGTCTGCAGCGTTGTCTTTTGCCATCACTGCAGACAGATGACCTGCATAATGCTCAAAATGCATCAACATTTCATTGCTTGAATTACAATGTCACATTTTTAATGGCAACATAATAAAGGATCGTTTTATTTCAAACCAAGTTTTACTGGAAAGACAGTGTATTTTTCTACAGTTATAGAAAAGAATCTAATAACTAATCCATATAAAACAAGTCCTTACATAAACATTAGAAAGAGCTGCTGGAAGCTGGAAATCACTTACTGTTTGAGGACTAGAGCTTCTTTGGGCCATGTACTTTATATACAATGTACCAGAAAAAAGAAAAATGTGGCTCTCATCTGGTGCCAAATGAGCTGCTCATTGGCACATGTAAAGTGCAGTACAGGACTGTCCTCCGCTTCCCACTGGCATACGGTCTCCTCCTCTGCTCCCAGCCCATCTGTGAGGCTACACATTGGAGGCAATCCACTAAAGGGCATGGGTACTGTACTTTTGTGATTTAAAGGAACTTTCATGGAGGTAATGGCATTTTCCCCATTACCTCATTGTCAGTTAGTGTATTTTCCTGTAGTGTTTGAGCCTTAAGTCCGTGTTGTATTTTCTGGTTCTGACCTTTGGCTTTACGTTCTCTGACTACTCATTGCCTGCCACCTATCCTGACTTACTTGCCTGTGACCTGATGATACCTCTGCCTGCTTCCTTTGTACCTCGTTGGCACCTCAGCTGTCACCGCGAGTGGCCCCGTCAGGGGTATCGATCTGGGAGTTCCCCTCAGCTTAGTCCTAACTGCCTTGCGACTGGCTCTGGGGAATATCGGGAGCTCATTAGACTCTGCTCCATGGTATGGTTATTGCTATCTCTTGTGGCGACCCAGTGGATCCACCAATTCTGCTTGTATACCAGTCACAAGTAATAACAAAGCAAAGCATGTAAATCAAGAGAAGAAAGACTGAGAACTAGACAATTAAGCAAATGGACACCAGGCGGATCATGACAAATGCATAGTTTGTGGAGATTCCGAGAACCGAGAGACTAATAGCAATAATTGACCATAACTAACTGTCCCTAAATCTTCCACTAAACATCACCCTACAATGGCCCCTTATACTAGAGCCTCTACTTCTAAAACTGACCCTAAAGCTTTACCTCGAAAATGTTCCTAAGCGACAGCTGACCCTTATACAGCAAGCTGCTCTATAAAGGTCAGCGACTCCCTGGGCAGGACCCACAAGAAACTAGACAAACACTAAACTGATATTCTTATGTACTGCAAACTCTTGAACTTGGCCAAATGGAACTTAGATAAGAAACAACAATATACTACAACCCAACACAACTGGACTAGACAATAGATTTCAAGAAACAATACTTTAACATATCAGGACTAGACAGGATCTTATACTCTGCAATCAGACCACCAGAATCAAATGAGCTATTTAGACACTTGAAGTAGCTAATGAGCATTAGGTGTGTGGCCAGGTCAGCAGACATGCAAAGATCTTATGCAGTTGCCATACAACCACTCCAAACAAAGAACACAGACATAGCTGAACAAATAAGCATCAATGGATGCAATGGCAGGAGAGTTCCTGCTATTTGTAGCACTGGCATGTAATACTACATTTCCCCTTTGGTAGGAACCACGAGCCAGCCGTATGACCAGCTGCTGTGGATATAACAAAGGCTTATGGGAAAAGAGCTAAAGTCTCCAGCACTCACTATTGGATGTAGCAATCTTTAAGTCACATGTGACCCACTGAGCCTTGCAATGTGACAAGAATTGAAGCCAGGCCAGTTTTGTTCACCTGTATACAGCCGTTTCCGGGTGTTGCCCCTCATCAGTGCAGAGTAGAACTTACTGGGTGGCTAGGAGAGAGTGTGGCTCACAAGGGGTAACATATCTCATTGGGGAGAATGAGCACCATGTTGGTGTGTGAGGATTTATGATGGGTGATGGGTATTTTGAATATGACAAAGACTTATGGGAAGAGAGCTGAACTCTCCAGCGCCATCTACTGAATATAGCTGCTGTGACTATCTTTAAAAATGAGACATAAAGAAATCCTTTTAACATACAAAAGTTGCCATCTTTTATATGCCAATATGATTCTGATTTTCATTTTCATAAAAAGGGAAAGCTATCTACTTTCATAATGTTCCCATTCAGAGATGAAAGGCCTGGTGGGGTTGTACAGATGAAGTTTCACAGGAAGTCCATGATACAAGTCATCGTTAGAAGAATAATTTTGTATATCTTGGGAGAAATCTAAAGTTTTACAGTTTTTTCAGACTCCTATTCCCTCTTCTGTGGCTTCTGTGCCAGCAGCAATTAACTCAAGCAGTAAATGTATTACTAATGATTTGGAAGAATTTGATTCTGTTCCTGAAGAAGATTATCAAAAATCTTCTTTAGGCACCAACCTGTCTCTTGTTGAACCACTAATTATTGCTGCATAGGAAGCACTTCACTGAGAGTCTACATGGTCCTGAAGTGTACAGCATTTAATGTTATACTTCCTATGAATTTGTTCTAAAGAACATGATTACTGATGAGACGGTAAGGTATGAAGATAATATAGGACATTTTTGTTACATTTCCATTTGTTGAGTCGTTTACTAGTTCTTAATCATATGCTTCAATACACAGAGAATGAAGAGTGCATTAAATGTTCCTATGCTTTATCATAAGGACTACAAAGCAGGGCCCATGATATATTCGCGAGTGTTCGAAACAGAACTATCCTTATGTTATGAGTTGGCCAAAGCATGTATACTGGTCAGTGCATTATCACATTATGGAAAGTAAAAAAAGGTTATAGTAGTATATTGTGACTGGAAAAACACTAGTTTTTATTTTTTTGAAAGCCCTAATACATGCTAATTAACACCAATATGCATAAAAAAAAGGTGCAACACAAGTGCCACACAAAAACAGTGCACAGAGGATACGGTCTATCGCAGGCCCATACTTAAAAGTAATGGGTCCCCACAAACCTAGAACGAAAGTTTCCCCGCCGGGCCAGAAGGCACCTGCACGGGGATACAAGAAACGATCCCACCTGCCGAAGCAGAAAGAGATCACAGTGCTTCCTCACCGAGCCAGAAGGCATCTGCATGAGGTCACAAATTGTGGGCTCCACCACCGAAGCGGATAGAGCCCTGAAAACTCGCACTTGGCATCAGTAAAAACCTCAACCAAAGTGCCATCTAGGTGGCCAACTCTGAAGAGTGCCGGGGTTTGCAGGGGAGACAAGAGCCTAAAAGACGCACATTCTCCCCCTAGACCTCAGGAGAATCCCAAAAGGGTACCGTATCATTCAATCCTACATACAAAATGTAACACACAGACATGAAAAATAAAAATAAATTAAATAACTTAGTGGATGTGCACAGTAAAGACACAAAAAATTGTATAAATCCTAGGAATTATAAAACTTCACTTTTAATATATATGTTAAAAAACAGAGCCCTTAACTCCCACTCTAACCAAAGACTATACTATACCCTATATACTGGAATATAAATATGAGAGTATATATGACAATAATGTAAGGCATATAGTCTAAGATGAGTATGTGGTAACTAGTATTGTATTTTTGTAATACAATTATATGTATGTTTATACTTTATTGTTATATTTTTGGTTTTTTTTGGGGAATTATTTTGTGTAATTAGACTATTTAGTAGCCATTTTCCATCCTTTCTTATTGTGGAAAGTAGTCACTTCATTTTTTGAGAAGTATACATCTGTATTTAGTGTCATTGAGGTGTCTAGTATTGATTTTGAGGGTTATGTGCTGATACAATTCTGTATAGGTTTTTTACATACCTCCCTGTGTTAATTTGTTATGTCAAACTAGACAACTTATTAGGAGATTTTCACAATTCTAGCTACTATTAGTCTTAGGGTTATTTTAGGGTAGGTACAAGATTGGGGACGCTCTTATCAGGGCGAACGCCTCATATTTTGGTTAGGTAGTCTAGTATATAGGGTATAGTATAGTCTTTGGTTAGAGTAGGATTTAAGGGCACTGTTTTTTAACGTATATATTAAAAGTGAAGTTTTATAATTCCTAGGATTTATACCATTTTTTGTGTCTTTGTTATCTATAGTCTTCGGTATATCTGGGTGTTGTTGCATCTCCTGTGGGTATTTAAACCCCCCCCCCCCCCCCAATATTGAGTGAAAAACTGCCTGGACATCCAGCTGGAAATGATAAAAATTTCCCTATTTCCTAGCCAGAAGGCCGGGGAATAAGGACGTGTGCTCGAGGGAAAGTGAAAGTTAAAGTGCATGCAAATGTGCCGTCACTCAAGTGGAGTTCCACACCCAGTGAGTTCAGGTACCCCAGGGTTGTCAATCCTGGGGCACATTGCACTTAGGGCTTCATAATCCCTTCGTACCTACATGGCTTCGATACTGAGGGGGAGGGGGTGGTCACCTACGGCTAATGTCTTTCAAGCAGCCATGTACACCCCCTCCCTACCCCCAGTGTGGTTCTCCATTTGGACACAGTCCCACTATAGTGATGCCGGCGCTCCACCGCCGAGGGAACTGATAAGAACAGATACTACACTTAATCTTAGCCAAGAGGCCGAGAAGCGATAACTGGAAAACACTATTGACTACTCAATGGATGTATTCAAAAATGTAACCAAAAAGTAATCTTACCTCCATTTCTCTGCAACTCCCCACTTCAACAGGAAAGCAAGAACTTGGGGCCAGCGAGGGACGTCACTACTTGCTCCACTCCTATAGACTTTGCTGCCATCAATTTACAAGTGTAGAATACTTCTTTCCTCCCAATATTGCCACTGGACAGAAGCAATAGTCATGGTGACATATGCTGACATGACTTATGGCAAAACTGTTAGCCCCGTGGTTCTAGGGAAACAAGGATGTCAGAACTTCCAAGCACTGATATCATATCTACAGTGACCGGACTACAGTATAGATGTGTTCATTTATTTCTATGACTTTTACTTCAGTGCTGAAAAAGAACATTTAAAGGATGATTTTAGATCAACCACATATATACTCCGATCAGACTTCCTTCCGTTACACATGGTGTTTTTGTTGTATTTAAAAGTCAAAAGGGCATTTGTAGTTTTTGTTGATTTTTAAAAATAAAAATGTGAAATTTAAGTCGATCAATCCATTTGAATATAATGGATAGCTGTCAAAGTATGGCACTGTGCAAACTGTCAGAGGCTGCATTCAGAACCTCCTTTAGGTGCTACACTATGCTTCTTGTAGAAAGAACGGAAATCACTATGGGATCTAATGAACCCCATTATTTGGTGATTCAACAAGGTTGGTTCCATGCCAATGGTGTTATAAAGGGAACCATTGTAATACCGACGAGACTTAAAGGGGTTGTCTCACTACATTGATCCATCTTACCTCAGTCCTGTTTTCTTGGTTTCATTTTTAATGTAGGGGCGTGTTTACTGGCTTCTACTAGCCTGCAGCAGAAGCCAGTTCTGTAACTATAGCAACCAGTGCTGGCAGCCTATCAGGAGAGATCAAACAGGTCTGTAGCTATAGAGACCTGAGTAGCAGGTGCAGCCCATACAAGAGGAGATATCTAGGAATAGGTAGGACACTGTTAATGGACACATATTGCAAAGTGACTTGTTTTTGCAAGATCTTTAACATAAAAAGCAATCCTTGTAGTGAGATAACCCCTTTAAGTAAAACCAATCCCTGGAGATAGTATAAAGTTAATTTATTGAACCTGAACTGTAACGGGTGTTATGTAGCACATTGAAAATTGAATGTATTCTGGATTGTCCTTAAATCCTGCAACTCAGATTGTGAAACCCCTCTCCCCTTTCCTGAGCAATGGAATTTCTAGCCTGGGTCGGCAGAGTCTCACCCCCAGCCCTTTGCCGGGTTAATTAATGAATTGTTTAGATAACAGGGGTCTTAAGCAATTTGATGGCCCACTTTATAGATGCAACTGTCCCGGATACCTGATAACCTTTGACCCCCCACAATAAAACTTTCATTGACCTGCCCCCCAGCAGAAGCGCAGTCCGTGATTGTCATCTTGTGGCAATAGCACGCAACAACCCTCATCAGACAATCACGTGTCCGCCCACCTCATCATAAATTCAGCCAGTAAAAGAGTAGGGAAGTATGAGAGAGGTGGGAGAAGCCTGGACAGGGGTTTGGCCCTATAAGACATGTTGACACACTCAAACCGGTGTTCATAGCTTGGGGGTCAATCCTGGACCCCGGGACCTGATCGGAAACATCTGTAAGTGTGAATTCTTCTCATTTTTTTCTCCCTTTTATTTTAATAACTGATTGATTGTATGTCATGGTCCTTGTTATCATATTTTGTTCATGTAAGCATTGTACCTAATAGTCATATTAAAGTTATCAGTAATACGTTGGTTCTTGTTGTTGCACGGATCCATTTCCTTGAAGGAGTGTATTTTATTTTTGTAGCTGCAACAGAGCAGCGAGATAAGCATTTTTAACGTGTTTTTAGAATATCTGTTAGGAATCAGATTCCTTCCGGCTGATTCCTTTTTGATTATTGAAGGAAGGTGGTGGCAGCATGTATTTTAGTGGGGGGGGGAGGGGGGGCCTGGAACTGTCTTGTGTTACGATTTATGCTTGATTCGCTACCTGAGTAAAAGGTGAGCGCGAGTGGATATAAATCTACCCCATTACAGTGTCCCCCCCCCCCCCCCCCCCCCCAGTCACGTGCTGGTGAGTGTGTACGTGACCAATTGGTGGCAGAGCGGTGGGATATTTTTTCTTTTTATTGCAGCATTAGTGCTTGGTTTAAGCAATTATTCCCTGCACTAAAAGACTGGCTGTATCTTTGTGAAGATTACACCAGTCTTACAAGAACTAACGCAGTGCTTACTTGACATACGCACAATCAGTTTCCCCTCCCTGTTTTTCTTTTCTATCTTTTATTTGGCAAAGGGTGCTGTGTGGAGATGGCATCTCTTTACAAGAAGCAAAACAAAGAATATCTCATCAGCCTATGTGAGGAGAGAGATATTAATCCAGCGGCAAAGACAAAGGTTCAGCTGATCCGTGAGCTCGTGGAGCAAGATCTGCAGTAGCTGGACACGGAGTCAGAGAACGAAACTGACAATGCACAGGTCCAATTGATGGAATTTGCTCCTGAAATAATTTCCCCTGAGGACACCCACAGCGGCAGTTCTCAGGAAGGCATGGACTCTGCTGTGGGCATGGCTTTGCAGCAACTTGGCGCATGTGACCCTAATGTGCACCTACAACTTATCCTGCCATACCAACAGGCAGAGGCCGCGGAACGTCAGGCCGTGCGAGAGGCGGCCGAGCGCCAGGCGGAGAGAGCGAGAGGCGGCCGAGCGCCAAGCAGCGAGAGAGGCGGCCGAGCGCCAAGCAGCGAGAGAGGTGGCCGAGCGTCAAGCTGAAAGGGACCTCAAGCTACAGCTGGCACAACTTGAAAGGGGTGAGGCTTTGCCACGGCCTCATGCCCAGGATACAAACCCTTTGAAACCCCGACTAGAACACTTTCCTGTGATGGAAAAGAATGGGGACTTAGATGTTTTCCTACGAGGATTTGAAAAGACTTGTAGACAATTTCATCTGCCCAGAGACCAGTGGGCACGATATCTGACCCCAGGACTAAGGGGCAAAGCCTTGGAGGTTTTTTCGGACCTCCTACCAGAGCAAGACGGGGATTATGACGCCATAAAGAGAGCTCTGGTCATGAAATATCACCTCACTCCGGAGGTGTATCGCAGGAAATTTTGGAGTCTGCAGAAAGGTCCCACTGACAGCTATACAGATGTGGAGAGCAGCTTAAGTGCCACCTGCAAGCAATGGGTAGAAGGACTCTCTGTTTCCAGCTTTGACGACCTGTTGAATCTAATGATTAAGGAGCAGCTTTTCCATATTTGTCCTGCAGAGGTTCGTCAGTTTGTCTGTGACTGGAAACCCAAGACGTCCAGAGACGCGGCTGAACTGGCAGACTCCTACGGTGCCAACAGGATGCCAGAAGCCCGGAGAACACCTGAGTCCACCTGGAGGAGAGGTAAGCCTGCTGGGGATCCTCCTTCTCCTCCCCAACGATCACCTGGGCACCCTCCTAGTACTCCTCCTGGGTCCCCGAGACCCACATGCCCATTGACTGACATGCGCAAATGTTTTATATGCAACAAAGTGGGGCCTGTTAGTGCCACTTGTCCAGACAAGCGGAGGAGTACCCCGATGCCCACAGCACCCCCTGTAACAGGCCCTTCCATCTATCTTATAACTGGGACTGCAGGAAGGAGAAAGCATAACCTTCAACCTGTCATCGTGGGCAGAAAAGTCGCCATGGGCTTCAAAGACAGTGGAGCAGAGGTGACTGTTGTACGTCCAGAGATGGTGGATGTTAGAAATATTATTCTGGGAAAGACCATGACCCTGACTGGATTTGGCGGAGTCCGCTCTGCTATACCCATGGCTCGGGTTTATCTGGACTGGGGAGCGGGCTGAGGAATGAGAGAAGTGGGTGTTTCTGCTACTATCCCCTATTCCATTTTACTGGGTTTGGATCTGGGCGTTATGCAAGTGAACTATGTTCCAGCCTCTCCTCCGAAGGCAACCCCAGCAACCCCGGTATGTGATTCCCCACAGAAACTGTGCAATGCTTCTGGAAAATGCCCAGATGTGAAGGGAAATTTGACAGTGGATGTACCCCTGAATGATGCCACTGATATGTGTACTATGCAAAATGACTGTCCTTATATCACTCCTGTGACCCATAGTCAGGATGTCTGCAACCCTCAGCTTTGTGTGTCGGCTGACCAGCCCAAGGTGAAATCTCCTGCAGAGATCAAATTGCAAGTTGAGGTGGAAGAGTCTGTATCCCCCTCCAATCCCCCTCCTGCTGACAGTCACAGCTCTCACAGGCTTCCAGTATCAGATCACAGAGCAGAGGAGCTGCCCCCTGCTGAGTCTGATAATCACAGAGTGCATGGGGACCAGAGGGCCAAACCAGAGTCTAACGAATTGGGGATCCCTGATAGCAGCCCCACTGATGTGTGGCCAAAAACCCATGGGGATAACAGGGACTATCCCTTTGTCACCCCTCCTCCTGAGGAGGAACTGTCTTGTACTATGTTTTGGGATACTTGCTCTGACTTTGATGTATCTAAGCCTGTGGATGTATCACAGCCTGTTATGAGACCTGCTGATGCATCTCAGCCTGTTGTGCTGGATGATGCGGTGTCTAGGCTGGTTGGGCCAGACATCAATTTACCTACAGCTGTGTTGTGGGCCCCAGATGTATCCCAGCCCACAGATGCTCTCGGAACTGTTGTGAACCTTGATAACATATCTCAGCCTGTAATGCTGGGTGCGCCTGTGTCTAAGCTTGCCAGCATGACTTGGACTGTTGTGGACAATAATGATGCAGCCAAGCCTGGAGGCGTATCTCAGACTGTCATGGGCACTAATGATTTATCTAAACCCGAGGGTGTATCTCCAACTGGTATTGACAATGATCATGTATCCAAGCCTGAGGGTGTATCTCAGACTGTTGTAGACACTAATAATGTATCCAAGCCTGAGGGTGTATCCCAGATGGTAATGTGGGGGATGGCCATCCCTGAGTCTGGTTTCTGTAATGCCAACAGCTTAGTGGATGTGCCTGAGCCCAACGATGCCTGTCAATCTGCTATGCACAGTGTATCCAAACCAGTAATGTATGCTCTTGCCTGCCCTGTGGTTGTATCCAAACCCATGGAGTGTAATGGTGACTCGTTCCAAGCTGTTGGATCCAAAGACAAACTGTGGGATAATCTTTGCCAAGGGTATTCCCCGGGGTCTGAGGTGGGTAAGGCTTTAGACCCCGGTCATAGAGGTGATGTATCCCCACATTTAACGTGTGATATGTACCGCCCAGTGGGAGTCCTCCGCCCGATATCTGATAGTTCAGATACAGGAGTGGCATTGAGTGTGGTAATGCCGATGGTCTCCCTCGCCAGGGGAGTACGGAGGCGGGCTCAGGGGATGGCAGGTGAGCCAGTCCCCCACGCCCACTCCAAAAGGGGGAGGTGTTATGTAGCACATTGAAAATTTAATGTATTCTGGATTGTCCTTAAATCCTGCAGCTCAGATTGTTAAACCCCTCTCCCCCCTTCCTGAGCAATGGAATTTCTAGCCTGGGTCTGCAGAGTCTCACCCCCCAGCCCATTGCCTGGTTAATTAATGAATTGTTTAGATAACAGGGGTCTTAAGCAATTTGATGGCCCACTTTATAGATGCAGCTGTCCCGGACACCTGATAACTAGAGATGGGCGAATTTCTCAAAAATTCGGTTCGGTCACTTCGCCGAATTTTCCGACAAAATTCGTTTCGGTCCGAATTACTTCGGCACGAATCACGTTAAAAAACAGCTATTTCCAGGCTGCCCAGAGCCTGCAGGGTGCTGTAGAACGTTGTGCCATGCTTAAATATGCAGAGGGAGCTTGGTTTGGTCTTCATACAATGTTGTGTTTTAGTATGACACGCACATGACTGCCGCCGCTCTTAGAATCGCTTCACTATAAAATGCCCTGGGCACTTATGGGGGCAAAACTGACCAAAAAACTGAAGCAGGAACGTAGCCTGATAAAGTCGTGGCAGAAAAGCTGGAAAAAAACAAACTCAGGTGGCAACATTAGATGACGAGTGGTGGAGGTGACGTGCGGCAGCCACAGCAGCAGCATGAGGTCAGACAGTGGCACAATGACAATCTGTGAAGTGGCAAAACAGTAACCAGGCCGCAGAGTGGCACAAAGAACACAGATAGTGGAGTCACGGTGGCAGCAGCATGAGGAGTCACAGTGGCCACAAGACAAATCTGGAGCAGGCAAAAAGGAGTAGGCCCAAAGATTGATACAAATGACACAGTGTGGAGGGGCTACGGCAGAGCAACAGCAGCAGCATAAGGACAGACAGTGCAAAAATGACACAGTGGGGAGGGCACGGCAGCAAGCCACATCAGCAGCATGAAGGTCAGACAGTGGCACAATGACAAAATTTCTGGAGGTGGCAAAAAACAGGAGTAGGCCACAGTGTGGAGGGAAAACGGCAGCAGCCACGGCAGCAGCATAGGTCAGACAGTGGCACAATGACACGGGTGGGAGGGCACGACAGGAGTAAACCAGCAGCAGCAAGAGGTCAGAGATGGCACAATGACATTCTGCAGGTGGCAAAATAGTATTGGGCCCCACAGAGCGGCACAATGACTGAGAGGGGAGGTCACGGCGGCAGCAGCATGAGGCAGGCAGTGGCACAATGACAGAGATGGGGGTGATGACAGGAGCAACAGCATGAGGCAAGAGTGGCACAATACATCGGGAAGGTGGCAAAACAGTACCAGGCCGCAGAGTGGCACAATGACACAGTGTGGATGTCACGGCAACACCCAACAGCACAGCAGCAGAGCACATAGAGTGGCACAAGACAGAGTGTTGAGGTGGGTGGCAATAACCAGTCCCTGGTAAAGACGGTGGTAGCAGATGAGAAACTATCAGCAGATTTTGTGGCATCAGGCGGGTGGCGGCATCAGAATAGTGCTGGGGCAGGATTTTTAAAACCCAGACTGACGCCTAAGGCAATGGTGTGTGGAAATCCTGGCCGATCCACGCCTGATTCATTTTGACAAAGGCCCAGTCGTTCAACATTTCCCGTGGACAACGGTTCCCTTTGGGGTAACGATGGCCCCCGCCGCACTAACACCCGCTCTGATGCCCACTACTGGCCGGCAGGACAGCTTCCCACTGCAAACTCGGCAAGTTGCGGCCACACATCCAGTTTGGCTGCCCAGTAGTCCAGCGGAATCTTCTAACTGGGGTGGCAGAGTGCTGTCCCAAGTAGGCCACAACCTTTTGGTTCAGGAATGCTCCATGTCCTGCTGCTGCTTGCGCTGGTGACTGCCCTCCACACATGGGGGTAAAGGGAAGCTGCTCAATAGTGACTCCAGACTTAGGTTACTGCTGATGGAGTTTGGTACTGCTCCCCTACCCCCCCCACCTTCCCCAGCAGCCGGGGCAGTAGTACGTGACGCTGGGGAAAACCCCCCGGTCAGACCTGTCAGAGGAGGGACGATGCCGCACATAGGCAGGGGCCCAACTGATTACGGAGGATTTCCCTATAGTATTTGAGTTTGTCTTCCCTCTCAATAGCTGGGAAAAAGGCCCCCCATTTTTGGACCGGTATCGAGGGTCCAATAGGGTTTGGGAAGCCAGAAGTCATCCCTCTGCCGGATGCTGACTTTTTCGGCTGTCACAGCCAGGGAAATAAGCATGCTGCGGGACATCTGCACAAGGGGACTCCGAGGGGCTCCCTGCCTCCATTTCCACTGTATACAGCCACGGTGCTTGGGGGTCATCTGCCTCGTCTTCCTCACTCCATCCACCTCCTCCACTGCTCCTGCTCCTCCTCTCTTGTCACCTGGGTTAAGAAAATCCACTCATTTCACCAGACAATGCTTCTGCTCCCCAAAGTTTCCCCCTCCTCCTCCTCCTCCATTTCAGTCCCCCACCGACTCATGTGGCCACGAGATGTAGTCGCCACATCTCCAGTCCCCTGCCCAGACAGATTTTTCAGCATCTGTTTCCCGGACATAAGCGTGGAATGACGTTTTCATCCCGTATCCTGGCGACTGACAAATAACTTGGCCTCCCGAATGGCCTCCCAAAAAACGGCAGGGGTCACGCATGAGCTCCACTGGCTGACATCAAAGTTACACAGGGGAGTACTTCCCGTCTGCCTGGATCATCAAAAAATCGTTAATGCCTTTCTCTGTTCATACAGTCCGGTCCAACATGTCAGGCTGGAATTCCACGGTGGAAACATCGCATACAGCGTGTTTGGGGAGGCCGTTCTGCCGCTGCAACCGAGGAGGGTGTTCCTGGCTTTGTACGAATGGATAAAGTGCATGCACAGTTTTCCTGGGCCCTTTTCAGAATGTTTCTGAAGATTTGGTGGAAGACTTCAGGAACCTTTTACAACCAGATTGAACACGTGCCCATGCAGGGCGCATGGACCATCCCTCCCTCGGTGCAGCGCGGACACCATGTTCCTCCCATTGTCCGTCACCATGGTTCCGATTTGCAGTTGGCGCGGAAAAAAAGCCACACATCGATTTCTTGCGCATGACCGGAGCAGTTCCTCCCCTGTGTGACTTCGTTCGCCGAGGCAAGCTAGGTGTAGAACTGCGTGACACCGCTGTGCCCTACACATGTTGGTTATGATGGAGAGTACTTGTGGAGGCTTTAGATGGTGGTGGTGGTGGAGGGGGAGGAGGCGGACATTGGCGCAGGAGCAGCAGTTTGACAACGTGGAGGAGAAAGCGGCGTCTCCTGTCCAAGTTGTTGGTGTGCCTGGGCAGGAAGCACATTCACCCAGTGGCCGTAAAGGACATGTACTGGCCCTGACCGTAGTTACAGCTCCAGACGTCCGCGCTGCCGTGTACCTTGGAACAAACCGATAAGCTCAAGGACTGACCCACTTCTGTTCTACATATTTATGAAGTGCTGGTACTGCCTTTTTGGAAAAGAAATTACGGCTTGGAACTCTCCATCTCGGCTCGGCACAAGCCATTAGTTCTCTGAATGGTGCAGAGTCCACCATTTGGAAAGGGAGGGACTGCAGTACCAACAACTTGGACAGGAGCACGGTCAGCTGCTGCACCTTAGGATGGTTGGACGCATACTGTTGTCTCTTTACAATCGCCTCTCTGAACGACTGCTGGCGCCATGAGTAGCGAGGAGCAGGAGCATCTGGACCGGGAGAGGATGTCAAAGAGAAACAGCTGCCTTCTGCAGAGGTGGTGGAGCCTTGACTGGCTGAAATGGCATGCGTGCCACTGGCCGCTGCTGCTGCTGCAGCGGCAGGATGGACCACCACATCTGAGCCACGTTTTCTCCCAGGCCACCGGATGGTGACGCTGCATGTGTTGACGCAGGGCCGTTGTGCCAACGTTAGCTCCCTGGCCACGCTTCACTTTCTGCCCACAGATTCTACATATACCCATATTCGGCTCCTCCGGTGTCTTAGCAAAGAACTGCCACACCGCCGAGTAGCTGATTTTACCGCCAACGCTCCGCACTGAGTGACTACTTGCCGCCGCGCCTCGCTGAGACCCCTGTGCCGCTACAGTCTTGGACCTGCCGAAGCGGGTTTTCTACCCCGTGGCCGCTTGCTCCCGACGCTCACACTGCTGTACCTCTGCTGACTCACTCACACCATAATAACCCTCCACAAACCACCCCCACTCGTCCACACATACCCACTTGCTGGCACGGCGGGGGGGGGTGTCGGGATTGTCGGCGTGTGACGTGTTGAGGGTCGCAAGCAGACGCCTCTTCTCCTGACGATGTAGAAGCCCTTTCTTCACTCCGGTCATCCCAAGTGCTTGTCGTTCAACATCATCATAACTTATTATGTGGTTTGCAATACGGGCACTACTGTCCTCATCATCCGTCATGGTAAGGCCGAGTGCTGACCTCTCACCACATGACCTCCCATGCCACGCTCCACAACTATACTCTGCCGCCTACTGCGAAGAGCTGGGGATATTTCCCATTTGCTTCGCTGCCACGTAGCTGCTAGAACTCCCTCCACAAATTGTTTCAGTCCTCGGCTATATATGGCGCTTGAGACCGAGACCACAAGATGTAGAATACCCTGCATAGGGAACTGGAAGTGGACAGAGATCGAGGCTGGAGAGTACAGGTGGTATGGGCCGCTGACCCCGCTCCCGGCCATGCCACTAGTGTTGTGTCAGAGGTTCCCACCTGACACTTGGCTGGGGTGTCAATGTCATCTGGGAGAAGGGAAGACCTATCCACCAAATCAAGAACTTTGGGGTTGCTGAACAACACACGCCTAATGAACAGTCGGCAGTTGTGTGCGAGCCACACCGAGTGACCCCTGCTGCGACGTCCCCTTTGCAGCGTTCTGCGACCTGGGACCCTGTTTACATGAAAATGTTTATGTGCCACTGCCTCTCGCAGTTGCAGTAGCCTGACCACCCTCTCTGTCTGACATACTGTTTGTCTAAAATGTACAGACACTGTTTTGTAGAGATGAAGCTATCTGTATAAGAAAAATAATACACCCTGTTTTTTGACATCCAAATGGAACCCAGTAACAAGCGTGGGTAACCCTTGTATAAAATTGCGCTCCACAAAAGGCCATAAAAATTTACTTAGTATGTGTCGTTTACAAGCACTGTGTTTTTTACTAAATGTAAAAGCACAAAACAGGCTTAATAACCTTCGCTTGTGAAATTATGCTACAAGAAAAAATGTATATAATTCTGTGTTTGAAAAAGACCGTGTTTTATTTTTTGTCAGCACAGCAGAAAACAACGCTTAATTAACCCCTGATTAATTGCCAAAGAATTGAGCCGCACAACTAGTGCGTGTTACAATTGCGTGTTTTCTACGCACACAACAAGAGATACAGTGTAATTTTGCCTTTGCTGTGAATTAGGCTACCAAAAAAAAAATATATATTTGGCGTTGAAAAGGACGTTTATTTGTCAGCACACCAGTAAAAACAACGCTTAATTAACCCCGGATGTAATGATTTGCGCCAAAGAATTGACCGCACAAACTAGTAGCGTGTTACAATTGCGTGTTTTTCTAACGCCACCACAACAAGAGATACCAGTTTGTAATTTGCCTTGTGTAGCTTGATGATTAGGCTACCAAAAAAAAGATAGTATATATGTTTTTGGCGTGAAAAAGATCTGTTATTTTTAGTCAGCACACCAGCAAAACAACGCTTAATTACCCTGGATGTAAATTGCGCCAAAGAATGAGCCCACAAACTAGTACGAGTTACAATTTGCGTGTTTTCACGCCACACAACAAGAGATACAGTTTAATATTGCCTTGCATTGGAATTAGAGCTACCAAAAAAATATATATATATTAGGCGTATAAAAAGACGGTTTTTTTTTGTAAGCACACCAGCAAAACAACGCTTAATTAACCCCTGGAAGTAAATTGCGCCAAAGAATTGAGCCGCACAAACTAGTAGCGTGTTACAATTGGCTGTGTTTTCTTACTCCACACAACAAAGATACAGTTGTATTTTGCCTTTGCTTGTGAAATTAGGCTACAAAAATAATATATATAATTTGGCGTTGAAAAAGACGGTTTTATTTTTGTCACACACCAGCAAAACAACGCTTAATTAACCCCTGGATGTAAATGCGCCAAAGAATTGAGCGCACAAACTAGTAGCGTGTTACAATTAGCGTGTTTTTCTACGCCACACAACAGAAGAGATACATTGTAATTTGCCTTTGCTTTGAAATAGCTACCCAAAAAAAAAATATATATAATTTGGCGTTTGAAAAAGACGTTATTTTTGACACACACCAGCAAAACAACGCTTAATTAACCACTGGATGTAAAATGCGCCAAAGAATTGAGCGCACAAACTATAGCGTGTTACAATTGCTTGTTTTCTACTCCACACAACAAGAGATACAGTTTGTAATTTGCCTTGCTTGTGAATTAGGGCAACCAAAAAAAAAAAAATATTTGGCGTTGAAAAATACGTTTATTTTTGTCAGCACACCAGTAAAACACGCGAAATTTAACCCCTGATTGTAAATTTGCGCCAAAGAATTGAGCCGCACAAACTAGTACGTTTACAATTGCTTGTTTTCTACGCCACACAACAAGAATACAGTTGTAATTTTGCCTTTTGCATTGAATTAGGCCCTACCAAAAAAAAATATATATATTTGGCAAGATGAAAAAGACACGGTTTATATTTGTCACACACACAAAACAACGCTTAATTAACCCTGGGATGTTAAATGCGCAATAGAATTGAGCCGCACAAACTTTAGCGTGTTACAATTCGCGTGTTTTCTACGCCACACAACAAGAGATACATTGTAATTTGCCCTTTGCTGTGATTAGGCTACAAAAAAAAAAATATATATTTGGCTTTGAAAAAGACGTTTTATTTTTGTCAGCACACCAGAAAAACAACGCTTAATTAACCCCTGGATGTAAATTGCGCAAAGAATTGAGCCGCACAAAACTATAGCGGGTACAATTGCGTGTTTTCTACCCACACAACAAGAGAGACAGTTGTACATTGCCTTAGCGTGTGAATTAGGCTACCAAAAAAAGAGAAATCTATTTGGCGTTGAAAAAGACGGTTTATACTTTTGTCAGCACACCAGCAAAACAACGCTTATAATAAACCCCTGGATGTAAATTGCGCAAATAATTGAGCCGCACAAACTAGTAGCGTAGTTACAATTGCGTGTTATTCTACGCCACACAACAAGATGAATACATTGTTAATTTGCCTTGCTTGTGATTATAGGCTACCAAAAAAAAAAATATATATTTGGCGTTGAAAATACGGTTTTTTTGTCAGCACACCAGCAAAACAACGCTTAATTAACCCCTGGATTTAAATTGCTCAAAGAAAGAGCCGCACAAACTAGTAGCGTGTTTACAAATATGCGTTTTCTACGCCACACAACAAGAATACAGTTGAAATTTGCCCTATGCTTGTGAAGTTAGGCTGACCAAAAAAAAAATAATATATATTTGGCGTTGAAAAAGACGGTTTAGTTTTGGTCAGCACACCAGCAAAACAACGCGTAATTAACCCCTGGATTAATAGCGCCACAAGAATTGAGCCCACAAACTAGTACGTGTTACAATTGCGTGTTTTTCTACGCAACACAACAGAGATACAGATGTAATTTGCCATTTGCATATAATTATGCTACCAAAAAAAAATATATATATTAGGCGTTAAAAAGACGTTGTTATTTTTGTCAGACACACCAGCAAAACAACGCATAATTAAACCCTGGATGTAATTGCGCAATAGAATTCAGCACCAAAATGAGAGTGTATTGTTGATAGTAAAAACGCTGTTTCTTTAAATGAATTCAACAGGAACTGCCTTAGTCCACTTGGATATTGAATTATAAGCAGCTGCAGTTGACGGCATCACCAGATTTCAGATCAATACCCCATAAAATCAGAAATAGAAAAATTCAGAGAACAGTCTCTGAGACAAGCTGAACACCCGCACAGAAATCTGCAGTATAAAAAATACATTCTTCAGAAAGGCTCTATCACCCGCAGCCAGCACATTCCCTATCCAGTACAGTGAGAGGAGAGTTAGCTCCCAGCGGCGCGCTCGGTCTTATAAAGTGCGTGTGACGTCACAAAACCCGCGGTCTCTGATTTGCTTCATCTCTGCACATGTCATGCAGGTCCTATGCCCTTTCAATCCTCCCAGAGTGCTTGCCCCATGTAGCGCCATGTGCTCGCAGCCATTTTTATACAATCAAAAGCACACTTCGTTCACCCTAAGTACCCCAAAGTTCGACTTCGTCCGAACCGAAGTTTTCCTGAAATGTCGAAACGAATTCCACTTCGTTAGAATCAATACGCCCATCTCTAATTGTATGGATAAAAATTTCTAACTAACTTAAGCACAATGTTCACAGAAAAACAATCTCTGAATCACAGGAAAGGTAAAAAGTGACAAAAAGTTATTCTCACCATAAATGGAACACATGTCATAAATCAAAAATAGGGCCTGGGTCAGGAAGGCCAAAACAGGCTGGGTCCTTAAGGGGTTAATCTGTGGGTAAGACAGGTTTTAGGGTCATGCTGCGGTCCAGGACAGGGATAGTCAATGTCCAATTTAACTAAAATGGTGGTTCAAATAATACTGCCTCCTTGCACTTGGTAATCTTTTGGTCATGCAGAATTTAACGCCATGCTGTTGGTCCCGGACAGGCATAGGACAATGTCCAGTTTAAGCTAAAATTGTTCAAATAATATCTGCTCCTTGCACATGTAATCGTGGGTCATGCAGATTTAAAGGTTGTATTCATTTCATTAAATGAGTCTTAATAATAAGGGTACAGTGAAAAACAAACCAACTTTACAATTGGATGGTCATTAGCAAAGCTGTCTAGTTTTTCACAGATCCTTATCTTCTGTTTCTGTAAAGAAACACAGTTTTCCCAGAGCTGTCGATCCTCCTCCTTTCATTTTAATTGGCTGACGGCTTACTAATTTACCTCTGTCTGGCCCCCGGTCGTATTTACGGAGCGCACATTCCTGCCCTCTCACTCAAGTAAGGGAACGGCACAAATTCACTCTGCACAGCAGCAGAAACACAGAGGCACTGCAGCTGCTTCTACAATCAGAAAACAGCTCAATTGTGCCTGGTGCCTAGTGCAAACATAGACGGAGTATTAGACTGCCTCTCTCACTCAATGTAAGGGACCGACAGCAATTTCACTCTGCACAGCCAGAAGAAACACAATAATACTGCAGGGCTTCTACAATCAGAAAACAGCACAAATGTGCCTCGATCCCTAAATGCTCCTCAGTGTAAACATGGCAGTGAAATCTGTGCTGCTCTGGACGAGTTTGTAGAAGACTGGATTCATTTGTAACAAGCCTTCAGTTGTGAGAGGAGATCAGTGCTCTGCGTTCATAGAAGATTGTCTAGACTGAATGCAAGCCTGTGGTATGTAAACATACTTACAAAATAAGACTGCATAGGGCTCGGGATCGAGCATGAACAGTGAAGGGGGAGATGATGTCATCCCCTTCAATTAAGAAACACCCAGCTGGGAGGGGAAGAAACGCCCCTGAATTTGTAGAGCTGAGAACCTGAGCGCACAATGATACACACAAACTAAAGAAGCGATACATCCCCTTTTTCTGGCACTTTTTAATCTGTGGGTCAGGCAGGTTTAAAGGTCATGCTGCGATCCAGGAGAATGGGGTGGGGGAAAAAGATGAAGTCAATGTCCAGTTTAAATTAAATGGTGGTCAAATAATACTGTCTCCTTACATTTGATAATCTGTGGGTCATGCAGATTTAAGGGTTCAAGGCTGCGGTCTAGGACAGCATAGTCAATGCCAGTTCAACTATAATGGTGGTTCAAAGACTCCTATTTTTCCGCACTTTTTATTCTTTGGGTCATACAGGTTTAAGGGTCATGCTGCGGTCCAGGACAGGGATAGTCAATGTCCAGTTTAACTAAAATGGTAGTTCAAATAATACTGCCTCCTTGCACTAGGTAATCTGTGGTGATACAGATTTAAGGGTCAGCTGGCAGTCCAGGACAGGCATAGTCCCAATGTCCAGTTCACTAAAATGGTGTTTCAAAGACTACATTTCTTCTGGCACTTTTAATCTGTGGTCATGCAGTTATGAAGTACATGCCTGTGGGTTACAGGACAGGTATAGTCAAATCCAGTTTCAACTAAATGGTGGTTTCAAAGACTCCTTTTTCTGTGGCACTTTTATATCTGTGGGTCCAGACAGTTTTAAAGGTCATGCTGCGGTTCCAGGACCAGGATAGTCAAAGTCCAGTTCAACGAAAATGGTTGTTCAAATATTACTTGCCTTCTGGCACTTTTTATGTGTGGGTCATGGCGGGGGGGGGGGGGGGGGGGGGGGGGGGGGGGGGGGGGGGGGGGGGGGGGGGGGGGGGGGGGGGGGGGGGGGGGGGGGGGGGGGGGGGGGGGGGGGGGGGGGGGGGGGGGGGGGGGGGGGGGGGGGGGGGGGGGGGGGGGGGGGGGGGGGGGGGGGGGGGGGGGGGGGGGGGGGGGGGGGGGGGGGGGGGGTGGGGGGGGGGGGGGGGGGGGGGGGGGGGGGGGGGGGGGGCGGCGGGGGGGGGGGGGGGGGGGGGGGGGGCGTTTGAGGGTCATGCCTGTGTACAATGACAGGTATAGTCAATGTCCAGTTCAACTAAAATGGTGGTTTAAAGACTCCTTTCTTCCGGCACTTTTTAATCTTGGGGTCATAGAGGTTTGAGAGTCATGCTGTGGTACAGGACAGGTATAGTCAATGTCCAGTTCAACTAAAATGGTGGTTCAAAGACTACTTTCTTCCAGCACTGTAATCTTTGGGGTCATACAGGTTTTGAGGTCATGCTGAGGTACATGATAGGTATAGTCCAATGTCCATTTCAACTAAAATGGTGGTTCAAAGACTCCTTTCTGCCGCCACTTTTTAATCAGTGGTCATCTTGATTGAGGGTCATGCTGTGGTAAGGACAGCTATAGTCAATGTCCAGTTCAACTAAAAATGGTGGTTCAAAACTACTTTCTTCCAGCACTTTTTAATCTGTGGTCATACAGTTTAGGGTCATGCTGGGATACAGAATGTGTATAGTCAATGTCCAGTTCAACTAAAATGGTGGTTCAAAGACTCCTTTCTTCCGCACTTTTAATCTGTGGTCATCAGGATTGAGGGTCATGCAGTGGTACAGGACATGTATAGTCATGGTCCATTTTCAACTAAAAAGGAGGTTCACAGACTACTTTTCTCCAGCACTTTTTAATCTGTGAGTCATACAGGTTTGAGGGTCATGCTGTGGTACATGGAAAAACCACAGGTGGTTTTTTAAAAAAGTAGTCCATGTCCCAGTACAACTAACATGGTGGTTCAAAGACTCCTTTCTTCCGGCACTTTTTAATCTGTGGGTCATGCAGGATTGAGGGTCATGCGTGTACGGGGCCCGGGTATAGTAAATGTCCAGTTCAACAAAAGGGTGGTTAAAAACACTTTCTTCCAGCACTTTTAATCTTGGGTCATGGGGTTTGAGGCCATGCTGGGGTAATGACAGGTATAGTCAATATCCAGTTCAAAAAAAAGGTGGTTCAAAACTCCTTTCTTCTGCATTTTTTTAATCTGTGGGAAATGCAGGTTGGGGGTCATGGGTGGACAGGACAGGAATTGTCAAACCCCAGTTCAACTAAAATGGTGGTTCAAAGACTCCTTTTTTCTGCACTTTTTAATCTGGGGGGTCAGACATTTAAAAGGTATGCTGCGGCCAGGACAGGGTAGTCAATGCCTTTTCAACTAAAATGGTGGTTCAAAATTTTTCTGCCTTCTGGCACTTTTAATGTGGGGGTTCATGCGGGTTTTAAGGATCATGCTGTGTACAACGGGATAGGGAATAGTCTTGAATTTTTTTCTGTGATTTTTGTTAACAATTTGTCTTGCCTAAAATAGCACTACCCATTTACATTGTGAGTTAATTCCACTTCTCCTAAACTTTTTTGGTGTAGAATGAATGTTGTTCCCTCCCATAGACTTTAAGGTCAGGCGAAAATCTGCTATCGCTATCACTAACAATAAATTTTTTCCCCAAAATCGAATTTTTCGACCGATAACGATTGTTGACACAATCGCTCATCCCAAATGAATCCTTTTACCACCTCCCCAATCCTTAATGCAGGGCACAAATCAGACACACAGAGACTGCCTTAAGATCATGGTCCATTACTATCTGCGGCTCAACACCCATTTTTTTGTAGTTGCCGAGGTCACCGATTAGTAGCCGGCCTACTTCACACTCCTCTTGCAAAAGAATGGTCCTCTTGAAAAAAAAAAAATTTAAATGCTAATTTTTTACTGCAAATTGTATTCACACTGTCATTTTTATAGTTTGGCAGTTAGGAGACAGCAAAAGACACCAATTGTACACGTTTTTGTTGAAAAAACCTTATTTCCAATTAAATCATTTTTCTTAAAAAATTTTTAACATGTCAATGGTTTTTGGGGTCATAGTGCTGTAAAAAGCTATAAACCAGGTCCTTCGGTAAAAAATGAGGTTTCTAACAGGCATTTCTTCATCACAGTTTTTACAAGTGTTTGAAAAAGGGCATTTTATCCATTTTGGGTTATAATGCTGTATAAAACAGCTATAATCCAGGTCTTTTGGTAGAAAATGTGGTTTCTAACAGGCATTTCTTCTTCACAATTTTTAAAGGTGTTTGAAAGGTCATAATTTTTCCAGCTTTTGGGGTCAGGGTGCTGAAAAAAAAAACAGCTATAATCCTGGTCCTATTCCTAAAAATATTTTTTTTAAAACTCTTTTATTCTGGCTAATTTTATTGAGTTGTGTTGAAAAGGTCATTTTTGCTGCTTCTGGGGTCAAGAAGCTGGAAAAGACTACGATATTCGAGGTTCTATTCAAATAAATCTTGTTTCAAATACTTATTTCTTCCTGCTAATTTTACTCTCTGTGTCCATAAGGGCATTTCTGCTTGTTTTGGGGTCAGGCTATTGTGAAAGGGATGCCAGGGTTGCAAATAGGGCAGTGGTACGGTCAGTGCCTTTGTCAAATTACTTGCGCATTTACAAGAAGGGCGACATTATGCACTTTAAGGGAATGGGAACCATAGAAAAAGGCATGCCACCTAAATGCTATCTTGACAATTCTCCCAGGATCTACAATGTTAAACGGCATGCTGTGTGAATTTGTGGACAAGCGGATAAATGGTAAAACTCTTGCCCAAGAATCAATGCTCGTGTGGAGCACATTCTCCACCCCATGAGCAGAGACAGTTTCCTTCAGAACATCCAGTAAAACGAGAAAAAGGAAGCCAGGAAAAGGGCACCTGGGTGGAACTGGAGCATCAACCAGCGTTTCTAAGTGAAGCTCACTTCGTCCGCACTCACGTAAAGGAACCTGAAATCCTTGAGACCATTCAGATGAGTTTATGTGACAGCATCCTTTGCATAATATTCCATTGTTGCTTAAGCATAAGGATGTAATGGTGGTACCTAAGACTGTTTCGAATTTCATACGGAGGGGCAAGCGCTCTCGTTAAGGCAGAAATTTGTCAAGCGCTACCCAGGTCTTGACTGGCTTCTGAGGAAGGCTTGGGGTCTTGGCTCACACTTCCGGCATTTGCACTCTGCTTCATCCCGACTGTCAGCGTTGCTGCGTCATCTGGACGTCCCAGTCAACCGTCTTCATTTCTTCATACAAATTTTATTGGGAGTTTGCATAGGGGCATTTTGTTCGGATTGAGGGTTATGCTGATTTAAATGACAATGGTACACAATGTACTATTCAGAAAACTCTTTGACATAATCTTTTCTTCCGGCGATTTTTATTCTGATGGTCAGTAATGGCATTTTTGCAGGTTTGGTGGTCAGGTCATTGTAAAAGACACTAGTGTCAACTATTGTTATCGATTCGATAGTCGATATCGGCAGTTATCATGACGATATCCGATAACAGATTATCGCCCATGCCCATTAAAGTTTAATGGAGAGGAACAACACCTTCATTCTTACACCCAAACAGGGGTGGAGAAGATGGAATTAACATCCACAACAGCAAACTGGATACATGATACTTCTTAGGCAAGACAATTAGGTTAAAAAATTTCACAGAAAAAAGTCACAGCCATTCACAATCCCTGTCATGTACCACAGCATGACCCTTAAACTGCATGACCCACAAATTAAAAAGTGCCAGAAGGCATATTATTTGAACCATCATTTTACTTGAACTGGACATTAAACTATCCTTGTCCTGGAACGCAGCAGGGACCCTTAAACCTGTCTGACCCACAGATTTAAAAAGTGCCGGAAAAAGGATCTTTCAATCACCATTTTAGTTGAACTGGACATTGACTATACCTGTCCTGGCCACAGATGAGCCCAAACCTGCATGACCCCCAAAATTAAAAAGTGCCGGAAAAAGGATCTTTGAACCACCATTTTAGTTGATGGGACATTGACTATATCTGTCCTGGGCCAAAGCATGAGCCCCAAACCTGCATTACCCCCACATTAAAAAGTTCCGGAAAAAGGAGTCTTTGAACACCATTTTTAGTTGAACTGGACATTGACAAATACCTGCCCTGGACCGCAGCATGACCCTCAAACCTGCATGACCCACAGATTAAAAAGTGCCGGAAGAAAGTAGTCTTTGAAGCAGTATTTTAGTGAAATGGACATTGAATATCCATATCCTGTAACGCAGCATGACCCAAAAACCCGCACAGGTGCCCTTATGGACCTCAGCAGAAAATTTTGGCAAATAAGAAAAAAACTATATTAAAAAACAACTCGTTTTCCAATACTGCTGCTACTAGAAGCTACTTGCCATTCTACTGGTGACATTGTTCCACCGTAAACTTTTGAATGTGAAGCAAATGAAACAGATGTCCCCATAGATAAACGAGGTCTGTCTGAAAATCCTGCATTCTACTGTCAAGTGTTTGGAAAAAATTTACTGATAAAGGGCAGGTGAGGCTTTTAAAACCTGGATCACGGAGGTTCAGCTGGCTGGGCTGGACTTACAGTGGGTGTGGTAAGAGCCAGGGCTGGTGTTCGACATCTATTAACACGCAGGTTCTGCTGGCAGGGCCTGAGTTACAGTGGGTGCGGTGAGAGCTAGGGCTGGCGTCAGTCATCTATTGACACGGCAAAAATGCCCTTATGACGCAGCAACGAAAACAGTCATGCTGAAGCGGAAGCGAAAGTGTGAGCGAAGACCTCCAGCCTTCCTCAGTACACGGGTCAAGACCTGGGTAGCACTTGAGAAATTTCTGCCTCACGAGAGCGCTTGCCGCTCCGTATGAGTGCGGACCAATTGAGCTTCACTTGGGGAAATGCTGGTGGTTGGGACGCTCCTGTTTCACCAGGTGCACTTTTTCTTGGCATTCTTTTTCTAGTTTTACTCAATCTGTTGGAGGAAATTGTTTCTGATCTTTGGGTGGCGAATGTGCTCCAACACCATGTCCTTGAATAACCTACATTTGTTCAAGTCTTCCTGTACCACCCTTGTACAATTCAGAGGAATATTTGTATCAGCTATTTTGTACATGAAATTTTTTTTAGTAGTTTAATTCTAGAAAACAAAATTTTTAAAATAGGAGGGAATCCCCCCACGTCTTTGTTTCTCTTTTTTTTCAGTTGTATTAAACGGGTTGTCTCACTACAGGATTGCTAGCTATGTTAAGATCTTTGCAAAACAAGTCATTTTGCAATATGTTCCATTAACAGTGCCCAACCCATTCCTGTTTTTTTACAGCACCATGCCCCATAAATTCAAAACATCACCCTTGGGCCACTGTTGACAATTGTGAAGACAAATGGGCTGTTAGAAACCACATTTTTTATAATAGGAAACCTGTAGTATAAACTGTATTTCACAGCAACATGCCCCCAAAAATTTCAAAACATGACCCCTTTTGGCCACTTTGACAATTGTGAAGAACAAATGTCTGTTAGAAACCACATTTTTTATAATAGGACTAGCTGCATTTCACAGCAGCATGACCCAAAAATTATAAAAATAACTTCTCAGCCACTGTTAAAAAATTGTGAGGGAGAAATGCCACTTAGAAGCCACATTTCTGTTCCAAAGGACCTTGATTAAAGCTGCATCTTACAGCACCATGACTCCAAAACCATTGACAGTGCGAAAAATTTAAAAAATGAATTGAGTAAATGGAATACGTTTTTTTCATGAAACCTTGTACAATTGGTGTCTTTTACAGTCTCCTCACTGCAAAACCAGCAAAATGACCTTTTGGGACTGAGAATAAAAATTGTAGTAAGAAATGATCATTGAAACATTTTTTTTTCAAGAGGACCATTTCTGTTTGTGAAGTAGACCGGCAACTAATCGGTGACCTCGGCAATTGGGGCCACAACATCCTCAGAGATCCATGCCTGATTCATCTTGATGAAAGTCAAACGATCAACATTATCAGCGGAAAGCCGGATGCGTTTGCCTGTAAAGACTCCTCAAGCTGTGCTGAAGGTCCGCTCCAATATGACACTGGCTGCTGGGCAGGACAACACCTCTATGGCGTGGCGAGTGAGCTAGGGACATTCATCCATTTTGGATACCCAGAAGTCGAATGGGGCCGGAACATATCCAAAAACATCGGTGTTGAGACGCAGATAGTCGTTCACCATGATCTTAAGCCGGTCTCTGTGTGTTGTATGTGTGCCCTGCGTTGGTGAGGTGGTAAATAAGGATTGCCAGAGGTCACCCATTAGGCTTCTGCCACAATGCCTGCTGCTGCGGCTACTTGGTACTCTACTGCTGTCACGTTGCTGACATTGTTCCACCGTGACATTTGAAGAACGTGAAGCAGACGAAACAGATGTCTCCAGTTGATCAATCAGCATGGTCTCCAATTCCTGCATTTTACTCTCTATTTGGGTGGGTGGAAGGAAAGTGCTGAGTTTTGCTTAGTACCGGGAATCGATGATGGTGGCCACCCAGTAACTGGTGTTCATTTTGATGTCCTTAATGCGAGGATCATGTTGGAGGAAATGGAGCATCCAAGCACTCATGTGAGAGATGGAGCCTTGATTTCACAAGCCTCTGGGTCGAGGGGCACTAGGAAACTGATCTTCCTCATCTTCCTCCTCAGCCACAAATCCGTGCCAACCTCTTTCCAAGGCAGGGACATCGGTAACGTCGGTGTCCAGGAATACCGCTTCCTCCGCCTCAGCTTCAACACAGCCCTGACTTGTCTCAGATGCTGTAACCTGAGAGCTTGGACCGTGGGGGAAAGGACCCTGCACCATCCCTGTGGTTTTGAAAAGCGTGCGCTGAGCCTGAGAGCCACCGTTACCACTAGTGATGAGCGATTACGTCGACTATCATCATCGGGTCGAAAGTCGATAAAGTCAATTATCAAGACGATTTCCGATAGTCGATAATAGATTTATCGCCCCATGACCATTAAAGTCTATTTGGGGGAGGAACAACACCTTCATTCTTACACCTAAACAGGGCTGGAGAAGCTGTAATTAAAATCCACAAAAGTAACCTGGATACGTGCTACATCTTAGGCAAGACAATTAGGTTATAAAAGTCACACAAAAAAGTCACAGACCATTCACTATCCCTGTCTTGTACCACAGCCTGACCCTTAAACCTGCATGACCCACAATTTAAAAAGTGCCTGAAGGCAGTATGATTTGAACCATCATTTTACTTGAAATTGACATTGAATATCCCTGTCCTGGAATGCAGCATGAGCCCCAAACCTGCATGACCCCCAGATTAAAGAGTGCTGGAAAAAGGAGTCTTTCAACCACCATTTTAGTTTCACTGGACAAAGACTATCCCTGTCCTGGGCCACAGCATGAGCCCCAAACCTGCATGACCCCAATATTTAAGAAGTGCCGGAAAAAGGAGTCTTTCAACCACCATTTTAGTTTCACTGGACATAGATTATCCCTGTCCTGGGCCACAGCATGAGCCCCAAACCTGCATGACCCCAGATTAAAAGTGCCGGAAAAAGTAGTCTTTCAACCATCATTTTAGTTGAACTGGACATAGACTATCCCTGTCCTGGACCACAGCATGAGACACCCAAACCTGCATGACCCCAAGATTTAAAAAGTGCTGGAAAAAGGAGTCTTTCAACCACCATTTTAGTTTCACTGGACAGAGACTATCCCTGTCCTGGGCCACAGCATGAGCCCCAAACCTGCATGACCCCAGATTAAAAAGTGTCGGAAAAAGTAGTCTTTCATCCACCATTTTAGCTGAACTGGACACAGACTATCCCTGTCCTGGGCCACAGCATGAGCCCCAAACCTGCATGACCCCAGATTAAAAAGTGCCGGAAAAAGGAGTCTTTGAACCACCATTTTAGTTTCACTGGACATAGACTATCCCTGTCCTGGGCCACAGCATGAGCCCAAACCTGCATGACCCCAAGATTTAAAAAGTGCCGAAAAAAGGAGTCTTTCAACCACCATTTCAGTTTCACTGGACATAGATTATCCCTGTCCTGGGCCACAGCATGAGCCCCAAACCTGCATGACCCCCAGATTAAAAAGTGCCGGAAAAAGGAGTCTTTCAATCATCATTTTAGTTGAACTGGACATAGACTATCCCTGTCCTGGGCCACAGCATGAGCCCCAAACCTGCATAACCCCAAGATTTAAAAAGTGCTGGAAAAAAGGAGACTTTCAACCACCATTTTAGTTTCACTGGACAGACTATCCCTGTCCTGGACCACAGCATGAGCCCCAAACCTGCATGACCTCAGATTAAAAAGTGCCGGAAAAAGGAGTCTTTCAAACACAATTTTAGTTGAACTGGACATAGACTATCGCTGTCCTGGGCCACAGCATGAGACTCAAACCTGCATGACCCCAGATTAAAAAGTGCTGGAAAAAAGGAGACTTTCAACCACCATTTTAGTTGAACTGGACATAGACTATCCCTGTCCTGGGCCACAGCATGAGCCCCAAACCTGCATGACCCCAGATTAAAAAGTGCCGGAAAAAGGAGTCTTTCAACCACCATTTTAGTTTCACTGGACATAGACTATCCCTGTCCTGGGCCACAGCATGAGCCCCAAACCTGCATGACCACAAGATTTAAAAAGTGCCAGAAAAAGGAGTCTTTCAACCACCATTTTAGTTGAATTGGACATAGACTATCCCTGTCCTGGGTAACCTACATCTGTTCAAGTCTTCCTGTACCTCTCTTGTACAATTCAGAGGAATATTTGTATCAGCTATTTTGTACATGCAAGTTTTTAAGTAGTTTAATTCTAGAAAACACATTTTTAAAATAGGATGGAATCCCACCACGTCTTTATTTCTCTTTTTTTTAATTGTATTAAATGGGTTGTCTCACTACAGGGATTGCTATCTACGTTAAAGATCTTGCAAAAACAAGTCATTTTGCAATATGTGTCCATTAACATTGTCCTACCTATTCCGGTTTCTGACAGCACCATCACCCTTGAGCAACTCTTGACATTTGTGAAGAACAAATGTCTGTTAGAAACCACATTTTTTACAATAGGACCTGTAGTCTAGCTGTATTTCACGGTAACATGCCCCCAAAAATTCAAAAGATGACCCTTGAGCCACTTTTGACAATTGTGAAGAACAAATGTCTGTTAGAAACCAATTTTTTTTATAATAGGACCTGTAGTATTGCTGCATTTCAAAGCAGCATGACCCCAAAAATTATAAAAATGACTTCTCAGCCACTGTTAAAAATTGTGAGGGAGAAATGCCACTTAGAAGCCACATTTCTGTTCCAAAGGACCATGATTATAGCTATATCTCACAGCAACATGCCACCAAAAAAATTATAAAAATAACTTCTCAGCCACTATTAAAAATTGTGAGGGAGAAATGCCACTTAGAAGCCACATTTCTGTTCCAAAGGACCATGATTATAGCTATATCTCACAGCACCATGACCCAAAAAAATTATAAAAATGACTTCTCAGCCACTGTTAAAAATTGTGAGGGAGAAATGCCACTTAGAAGCCACATTTCTGTTCCAAAGGACCATGATTATAGCTGTATCTCACAGCAACATTCGTGCCAACCTCTTTCCAAGGCAGGGACGTCGGTAACGTCGGTGTCCAGGAATACCTCCTCCTCCGCTTCCTCCGGCACAGATTCAACACAGCCCTGAATTGGCTCAGATGATGCACCCTGAGAGCTGAGGCGCCGCCTTGCCCTAGCCCTGGACCCCGAACCACTGCCTAATGAAGACCGATAAAATTGAGAAACTGTCGGGCATTGTGGATTCGATGGAGAAAAAGGCTCCGTGTCCGCATCTATGTCCGTCTCCTCCTCCGTCGCTGGCGGGACCTGTTGTTTCAGAGTGTTCCAACGATCGTTCCAGACTAAGATCACCACAATGCTTATGCTGACAAGGGCATTTTTCCGCACTGACCCTTTTGGTGGCTTTTCAAACTGGCAAGGATGGTGCAGAGCTTTTTTCACCTGGGCCTCCACTCTCCCGGGGGCTCAACACCCCGGAACCCCACGCTGTTGTCCAATGTGTCCCCTTCGTACTGCATAATGGCATTGCGCTGCTGCCCACAATCACTGGGATGTGGAGGGTGGGATTCCCCGCGTGTTTTCTACGTCAAAAAATTGGGGACCCGGGTTGGGGGGGAAACCCAGCTGACGCTCCAAAAAGCAGGGCCCGGGGGAAAGCAGGGGGTTCGAAAACGGCGGAAAAAGTGCGGGAACTCAACCTTTGAGCCTTCCCCCAGCAGGGAGTCCAGACCCCGGGGAGCGCTTTAGAAATTTCTGGACAAAAAGGTTCATGAATGGCCAGGGAAGGGAAAGGCTTTCCCCCCTACCCATTTTTAAGGCGGCCAGTAGATTTCGACCATTTAAAGCCACCCACCTTGCCTGGGAAAAAGGTTCTTGTACCCCGCCGGGGCTCGCTCCCGTTGCCCGGGGAAACCGGGCCCCAAGCTCCTTACCTTTGTGGACAGTCTACAAGACAAAAATTAAAATTTTAACACGGCCTGGGGTTTCTTTGGGGAGTGAAAGGCCCCCCAAAAGGATTTTGGGGGGGGAAAAACCCCGCACTATTCCCTGCGGTTTTGAAAAAGGGGTTTCGCCGAGCCTGGAGACCACCGACCCACAAGAAAACCATCCACCCCGCTCACCCAGTGAGCTGTCACAGAGATAAAGCGGCCCTTTGGGCCCTTGGGTTAATAGTCCATGTTTTGGTGGTCAGATGACTTTTCCAAGGGAAAATATGCAAAAACGCGCTTTTAAATTTTTGAAGACACGTTGGGGGCTAGGGGAGGGACGGTTTTCCCGGGAAAGAAAAAGCCCGCTCGGCCCCCTTGGTTTGGGGGCAGGCCCAAAAGGGGGCCCGGGAAAGTGGGTGGAAACCCCTCTGTTCCCCCCAACAAAGGGAACATTTTCCCAAGGGGCCAAAAAACCGGCAATGCCCACCCTTTAGGCTTTTGGGGTTTGGGTGGTTTTGGGTTAAAGTGTTTCTTTGCTCCCCAAAACTGGGAAAACAGAAGGCAGGCTTCTAAGGCCTTGGACCCCCTTTTTCCCGGCGTGCAGGTTTGCAAACTGGTGGAAGGAGAAGGGGTAAGATTGGGCTCCCGTGGGGTTGGTGGTAAATTGGGCGACGGTGGAGGTGAAGCGGAGGGGGATCCCTTTATCATGACTCCCAGAGGGCATGGGGGCCCGTGGAACGCTTTTGGGGGTGGGCAGGGGGAAAGGGAGGCGGGAAAACAGAGGGGGGGTGTACAGTTTGGTTGGGAAACCCGGGATCGGGGTGGCCTTTTTTGGCCAAGGGGTTTGCCTCCTTTCCCAAATCATGGGATTCGCGCATGTGACTAACATGTAAGGGGTTTTGGGGTTTAAAAACCTAAAAATTTTTGCCTCTACTGATGCGTTTTTCACATAAAAGGGCTCAAAAAGGGGGAATCAGAGGCTTTGCTCGAAAAAGGCCCCGGCTTGGAGAGGTCCTGGACCCTTTTTTCCAACGGGGGGGATAACGAAGAGCGGTGTTTTTCCCCCGATGGTGGCTGGCGGGAAAAAACTCAGGGGGAACCTTTTGCGGGGCCCCCCCCTATCCCTTTTTGAGGGGGGGGACCCTAAAATTTCCCCTACCCCATCATCTTCCCCCTCGTTCCAGTGATGAAAAAGCTCGCCAAACAAAATTTTGCTGAAAAACCAGGGGAAACCGGAAATTTTCGTCCCTCATCATCTTTTTAAAAACAGGGGATTTTGGGCGTCCCCCGCATTCGCATCCAGGAGCTGCGGGCTACAACAAGAGGCACAGCAAACGTTTTTCCCCCCCGGGGCCCGGGGTTTTTGCCGATTGGGCCCGGGTTCCTTCTCCTCCTCTGTGGGCATTTAGTAACTGGGCGCAGAGCAACCCAAAACATCCTCTTTTTGGCCCCTTGATCTTTTAAAATGCCTTCTGACCCCCAACCCCATTTTTTTCATCAAAAGTCTTTTCAGAAAATGGATTAACCCCCATTGGGTTGGGTAAAGGGGCAGTTTACATTTGGCGCCTTTCGTTACATGTTGGACAGGTGTGGGTAGGGGATGATGACATTTGTGGCCGTACTGGGAGGCGAGGGGGGGTAAGGCATGGTTTTTGGGTGCAGGTTTTCATTTAAACCCCTGAAGAAAAAGATTGGCGACGTGTTCGTTACTGGGGATTCACCCGGGGCCCCGATCCCCCGATGGGAAAACCCCACCCGGGCCCCGCAAACCCAAAGATCCCCTGGCATTGGGGGTTTGTCGCCAGCACGGAAGGGGCACCTTCTCTCGTACCCTACCAAACCCTATAACAACCCCTTTTTTGCTCGCTTACCACCTGCATTTCGCTCCATGGTTTTAAAAGATAAAATTTAAGAAAGGGGTTTAAAGAGTTTTTTGACAGTCTCTTATTAAAAGAACCCCAAATTCACAGTATTCCCCTTTTAAATTTCCCCCTTTAAATTTCCCCACAAAACCCCAAATAGGCTTGAAAATGGAAAAGTATTTTAGCGAAACCTGTGAAAAACGGTTTTGGTGGGGAAAAACCCTAAGGGCCCAAAAACAACAGTGTTCTTTCCCTTCCCGTCCCCGGGGTTTAAAAAATGCTCGTAAAAGGGTAGGAATTGATAGTTTTTCCCCAAAAAACTATAAAAGTGTGGGTACTGCGGCAAACTGAGATTCAAAGAGTGCAATAAAAACCCAAACAGAAATTACCCGGGGTGAAAAAATTGCGTTTTTTTGCAGCAATGGGCAAAAGAGAAAAAAGGGTTTCTAGAAAAAATTTTTTGGGGGCCGCACCCCGTGCAAACAGTATTTAAAAAGTTTAGGGGTAACAAATGATGGTTTTTTTGCAACCCAAAGAAAAACACCAAAGTAACTAAAAAATTTTTAATTTAAATTATGGTTAAAAACGTCCCTTTTTGAAAAAAATGGGCCGCACCAAAGTAAAAAAAACACCGATTTTAAATGTATAAGGATAAAAAAAGATGGGTTTTTTCCCTAATGAAATATTCTGCAAAAACTAGCAAATTTCTTGTATGGTAATTTTAAGTTTCAAAAATTGGGGCCTTTTAACAAAAAACTGGCTGCGCCAAAATGAAAAAAAATTTAATTTTTAAAATTTTTGGTTTCTGATAAAAAACAGGGGTTTTGGGTTTTGCACCCATGAAATAAGACACCAAATTTTTTAGCAAATTTCGTATGGTAAATCCCGAATTTAAAATGGGTTCCTTTTCAACAACCCCAAAGGCCTGTGCCAAAAGTGAAAAAACCCAATTAAATTTTGTAGATAATAAAAACGTGGTTTTTGCACCTATAAAAAAAACCCGGTGACTAAAAAGTTCTTTATCCCATTGTAAGTACAAAGTGGGTCTTTGAAAAAAAATGGGCTGGGGCCCAAAGGGGAAAAACACGTAATTTAATTGTGGGACTGATAATAATAGGGGGGTTTTTTGGGACCCATGAAAAAACAACACCCAAATTTTCAAGGGGCCAAAATTTTGTTTGGTAATATCCGTCAAAGGGGGGTTCTTTTTAAAAAAAAAATGGCCTGCACCCAAAATGAAAAAAACCTAATTAAAATTTTGTTCGGATAATTAAAAAAGGGTTTTTGCACCTTTGAAAAACACCGCGGTTTACTAAAAAGTTCTGTTTTTCATTTAAGTACAAAAATGCGGCTTTGAACAAAGCTGGGCTGCTCCAAAGGGGAAAAAAAACCCCCATTTAAAGTTATACATAAAAAAAACTGGTTTTTGCACCTATAAATTTCACCCGCGGTGAATAAAAAAAAGTTCTGTATTTCCCATTGTAAATACAAAGGGGTTTTTCCCTTTTAACAAAACTGAGCTGCGCAAAAAATGAAAAAAAAAAAACTAATTAAATCGTGTAGCCTGTTTGTCTGTGTTCGCCCGCAACCACCCCCCCCACCTTTTTTCCACCCCACCCCCCCGCGGCCCTTTAAAAGTGCCGGATGCTCCCTTTAAAAATTTCCCCCGTCTAGGAACTAAAAACTGAATTTCTAAATCTACCTTTTGTTTAAATGTTGACAGCTAAAAGCCCTAGTTGTCTTTTTGTGAACAAAGAGAACTGTTTCACTGAGCTGTTTTGAGAGAGACTTAGCAGACGTCCTGCTCTTATGAAACACAGACACACACTGATGCTGAACAGGAAGGGCTGTTCCATGTAAAACGAGGTCATGTGATTTTTCCAGCCAATCACAACCATACACATCCCAGTCATGACATTGTACACCCAGTTCACCCTGCTCTATTCTCTAAGCTGATTTGCTGGCCGCCAAAATGACAGGAAGCGCCGAAAATGGCGCGATATTAATAGATTATGCGCAGATTTTCACCTAAACTATCGCGTGATCGAAAAATTCCGATCAACATAAAAACCGCGCCGATTTCAACTTTGTCGATAATAATCGCTCAACACTAGTTACCACCAGAGACATCCACCCAGCTCACCCAGTGAGCTTTCACTGAGATATAGAAGCCTTGGTAGTGCTTATTAGTCCATGTATCGGTGGTCAGATGGACTTTGCGACACAGATGCAGACAACGCGCCTTGAAATTTTAGATGACACATGGATGGTCAGGGCAGGGACGGCTTTTCTGGAAAAGAAATGCCTGCTCAGCATCTGGTATTGGGGGCAGGCAAGTGCCATGATGTGGCGGAACCCATCTGTGTCCACCAGACTGAAAGGCAACATTTCCAAGGCCAAAAGCCTGGCAATGCCGCATTCAGGCTTTTGGCTTTGGGATGGTTTGGGTTAAAGTATTTCTTCTGCTCCCAAACCGGTAGACAGAAGCTGGCTGCTAGACTGGCCGCTGTATGGCGTGCAGGACAAACTGGTGGAAGGAAAAGGAGTAGGATGGGTCTCTGGTGGTGTTGGTGGTACTCGGGCGACGGTGGAGGCTGAAGCGGAGGCTGATCCCTGATCATGATTCTGAGAGACATGGGCAGCTGAGGAATGCTTGGTCGTGGCGGAAGAGGAGGAGGCAGAGACAGAGGGTGTGACAGTGGTTGGAAGCCAGGATCGGTGTGGCCTTTTTTGGCCAAGTGTTCCCTCCATTTCAACTCATGCATTCGCTGCATGTTGGTGGTCAGATGGACTTTTCCAGACACACATGCAGACAACAAAAGCGCTTTTAAAATTTTTGGAAAGACAGTGGCCCGGGGGGGAGGGCAGGGGAGGCTTTTTTTTTGGGAAAGAAAAAATGCCTGCTTTGGCATTTTGGTATTGGGGGGGAGGCAAGGGCCATGACGTGGTGGGGAAAACCCCTCTGGGTCCTCCAATGGGAAAAGGGAAAATTTCCAAGGCCAAAAAAGCCTGGCAATGCCCACATTTTGGTTTTTTTTTTTGGGATGGGTTTTTGGGGGGAAAAGGGGGTTTTTCTTTCTCCCAAAACTGGAAAACAGAAGGTTGGGGGTGCTAAACTGGACACGGGACGGGTGTGGGAGGGGCGTCAAGTTTGGGGGGAAGGAGAAGGGGTTTTAAAATGAGTCTCTGGTGGGTTGGTGGTTTCTCGGTTGGGGGACCCGGGGGAGGCTGAAGCGGAGGCTTATCCCCCATTTTAAGGCTCCGGAAAAGACTTTGGGCCCGCTGTGGAACGCTTGGTGGTGGCGGAGAAGGAGGAGGCGGAGACAAAGGGTGTGAAAAGTGGTTGGAAGCCCCGGCCCTCGGGGTGGCCTTTTTTGGGGCCCAAATGTTGCCTCCATTTCAACTCATGCATTCGCGCATGTGCCTTTAACCTTTTTTTGGTTTGGGGGTTTTAAAAACCTAAGAATTTTTGCCTCTACTGATGCGTTTAAAAAGATAAGACAAACACTGGGTAAATCAGAGGCATGCTCGAAAAAATGCCCCGGCTTGGAGGGTCCCCCGGGCCTTTTTAAAGGCGATAAGGGAGGAGCGGTGTTTCCGCTGAGGTGGGTGGGGGGAAAAATCTCAGCGGGGCTTCTGCGACCCCCCTATCCCTTTTTTTTAGGGGGACCCGTACTGACACACCCCATCGTTTCCCCTCGTTCCCGTGATGAAGCGCCGCAAGCAAATTCTGGGTGAAAAAGACCCCGTTGGATCCCCCCCAAAGTCGTCATCCCTCACACAAACCACAGGCTACAAGCAACAGGCCCCTGCAAAAGGGGTTCCGACCGCCCCCGGGAAATTTTTTCCCCATTGACCCCGCTTTCCCTTCCCTTAATTGGGATCGCAATTGGGCCCCTCAGAGCAGAACCCAAAAACATCCTTTTTTGGTCCCCTTTTTTCTTTTTAAATGCCTTCTGGGCCCCCAACCCCCATTAATTTTTCATCCCAAAAAGGTCTTTTCCCGAAAATTTGGGTTATTTACATGGTGGGGGAAAAAAATTTTTAAAAATTTTTGGGTGCCCCTTTGCTTCAAAGTTGGAGGTTTCTGACGATATGATTTACGACATTTGTGGGCCAATTTAAATGGGGGACGAGGAGGAAAAACTTTTTGGGGTGCAAAGGGTTTCATTAACCATGAAGAACAGTTTTGGGGATGCGTTGGTTCCCGAGATTCACATGGGGACCCCACCCAGCGATGGGCAGGCCCGAAGTTCTGGGAACCCAAGATCCCTGGCTTTCGTGTTGTCCCCCACAAAGGGGAAAGGGGCACCCTTTTCCCCCTTTTCCCCTAAACCCCCATGTCCTACACCCCCCGGGTTTTTCGCCCTTTCCACCTGCATTTTGTCCATGTTTTAGAAAGAAATTCATTTAAAAAAAGGGATGGGGGGAGTTTTTTTACAGTCTCTTATTGAAAAACGGGAAATCAAGTTTTCTTAAATCCCCTAATTTTCCAAAAAACCAACAGGATTAAAAAACAGAATTGTTCTATCGAATACCTGTAAATTGGTCTGGTGGAAGAAAACCCTAAGACCCAAAAACAAAAGTGTTCTTCCCCTTTTTAACAAACTATCATACAAATTTCGCTATCTGGGCCCAAACGAGATTCAACTGAGGCAAAAAAAACCTATTCAAAATTTCAGGGGTGAAAATAAATGGGGTTTTTTGCAGTAATGACAAATGAGAAAAATTTTCGAAAATGTTTTTATCAAAATTGGGGTACAACGTGGGGTATTTTAAAAAAATCTTTGGGGGGGCCAAACCCCATGCAATACAAACTATTTAAAAGTTTAAAAAGGTAACAGTGGGGTTTTTTCAAACCCAAAGAAATACACCAACATTTTCTACAAAATTCCTGTATCCAAAAATTTTTGTACAAGGTGGTATTTGAACAAAACTGGGGGCACCCAAAGAAACAAAACAGCTAAATTTTAAAAAATTTAATAGGATAACCCAAAAAAGGTTTTTGCCCTCAATGAAATAACCAACAGTTTCTAGAAAAAAATTTTTTTATTCCCAAAAATTTTAAATACAAGGGGGGCTATTTGAACAAATTGGGGGGGCACCCAAAAAGCAATAAGCAATTTTAAAAATTTAAAGGGTAACAAAAAAGGGGGTTTTTTTCATCAAAGAAATTTTTATGGTGTAACAAAAGGTGTTTTTTTTTACCAATGGGAAAAACATCAACCCTTACTAGAAAAAATTTTTGTATCCAAAATTTTTAAGGGACAAGGGGGCTAATTTTAAAAAAAAAAAAACTGGGGGGCACCAAAAATGTAAAAACAGCTATTTAAAAGTTTATGGGATAACAAAAAGGGGTTTTTTTTGTACCAATAAATACCCTCAACATTTACTAGAAAATTTTTTGTACCCTCCAAATTTTTAAATACAAGGTGGGTTGTGAAAAAAAATGGGGGCACCCAAAATTTCAATTAGCTATTTTTAAAAATTATAAGGGAAAAACAAAAATGGTTTTTTTGCACCAATGAAAAACACCAACTTTAAAAGAAAAATTTTGTATCCAAATTTAAATACATGGGGGGCTATTTTTTAAAAAAAAAATGGGGCGCACCAAATTTAAATCCCCCCAAAATTTTAAAAATTAAACGGTTACAAAAGGGGCTTTTGCCCAATTAAATACACCAAGGGGGATTCCTATCTATGCCGTTGTTCCCGAATTTTTGGTTTTACTTATAAATACAATAAACCCCTGGGTGTGGTTGGGGCAACACCCCGCACCTTCCTTTATCTTTACATTTATTTTAAAGGGTTTTTAAAATTTTTGTTTTTTTTTTTTTATTCTTGTAATTTTGTATTTTTTGTACATTTTTATATTTCATATAATGGATACTTTTGTTTAATACACCTCCACCATAGTATATTTCCCTTTATTTACATTATATTTATGCACCTTTTTTATGTAGAAAATGAGTGATTTTGTTTTATTTTATGCTCGTAAACAAATTAAAAAGGTTTTGCCCATATATTTTAATTTTACCCTTTTGCACTTTAGTTTATATATTTAAAATTTTTTTGGCTTATTCTATTCACTTTAATATGTATTATGTAAATTTTTTTTTTATTAAATTTTTTAAAGAAAAACATAGAAATCATTTTTAATTTAAAAAAATCACTTTGGGTTTATGCTTTACTTTGGGCACTTTTTTCAAAAAACTTCACATTTTTATCACAAACCCCCCTTTTTTTCATCTTTTTTTCCCCCATCCCCTGCTCTTTCACTCGCGCCCTTTTAAATTTTTATAAATTCGTCCAACTGGTGGTCTAATTTGGCCGCTTTAATTAAAGGTTTTTTATTTTTTAGACCCTCTTTTTAGCCCGGATTGGGTTTATCGGCATGGGGGGTGGTTTCGCCAGCGCGGGTTGAACATCTTTTCAAAGGCATCCAACTTTAGTTTGGTCTTACCAAATTTTTTTGCCGTTCGCCGTCACGGAGAGTAAAAGGGATGCGCACTTGTGGCTTTAAACGCCCAGACAAATTTGGTTTCTTCCGGGGGGGCCCGAGCCCGCGTGTCCCCGTGGGGGGAGATTTCCGGGGTGCATTACCTTTAAGGTATATTGGTGCGGGGTGCCCGCCTGTCACTCTTTTTTTTTTATACATTGGGCCTTAAACAGGGGTCAGGGGGGGGAAAATTAATATAGGCTTTCCAAAATTTAAAAAACCAGATCTTCCCAAATGGAGTATAAAACCCCACGAAGCGCATGCGAAAAGCGGTTTGGTGCTGTCCCCCACTACCCCATCTTTCAAATTTTTGGTTTTCCCTTTTTTGACGTTTCCCCTTTCTAAAGTCGGGTATATTTTTATATATAATTTTAATTTTCATGTTAGCTGAATTTAAAATATTATGGGGGTTATATTACTACCAGGGGGTTTCCCGCCCTTGGTATTGGGGGCTGTAATATATTTGATGGTGGGTATGTGATCACGCATCGTGTAGTTCCCCCGTCATTTTTTTCTTTTTTTTTATGGGGTTTTTGTAATATCTAATAAATTTCCCATTTTAAATTTATTTTTGGGGGGAAACCTTTTTTTAAAAGGTGAAATGATATGAAATTTGGGTTTTTTACCTGGATTTTTTTTATATAGCCCCGGTTTTTTATAGGGTTTATTCTAACTTTGATTTACCCTTTCTGCAATATGGATTTGCGGCATGTGGGAAACATCTTGGGGGCTTTACAAGCGGGGTTTTATTTAATGATGCAGTGGTTCTATTTAAGAAACCCAAATTTTAGAACGGAAAAAAAATTTTAAGAATTTACTAAAGGGGTTTTAAAACAAAAAAAGAATGGGAAAACTTGGGGGAATAGGATCCCCTAGAGAATTTTTTTAACAAAGAGCTTATACCACGTTTGGGTTAAGGGTTAAAGGTTCCCCCTTCCCTTATGGAAAAGAAAACATGATTTTTGCACGAAAAGGGAAAGGGGTTGTGACAAGTGCTTCCCAAAAACATTCAGGAGATAAATTTTAGAAAACACTCGAGACAAATAGTGATTTAACTAAACAAAATTTATAGAGGGTTTCTCAGCCCAGTTTTGTAAAATTTTCCCCAGCAGAAAATGGCCCCTTTCAAAAATATGATGGAGGAAAAATTAAAAAGAATGGGAGAAAAAAAATTTTAAAAAACCCTAAAATAAAGATGCTACAAAGGGGTCGGGAAAAGATTTACAAACTAACAGGGTTTTATAAGGGCATATGGGAAAAAAAACCAATTTTCCCCGGAGAAACAAAAATCCCATGTTCCCCCACACCCCATCTACAAATGAGTCCAGTTTATCAAATTAAAAATCCAAAATAGACAATACAAAAAAGGGAAACTGGATTTCTCAAAGTGATTTCCCTAACAAAAGACGGGGATGGGAAACGATGGTGACAAAAGACCCGGAACAAACTTGCAAGGGGGAAATTAAAACTATCTGAAATGTAAATCAAACATTTTAGACAGATTGAAGTCTTAAGTTTCAGGTTTACATTCTCACCTTCATGTAATTTCGATTCATTTACAGCTATAACAGACTTGCATCTATTTGCCCGCAAACTTACTTTTAAGAAGATTTTTCATGCCAAAAAACTCACTATACTGTTTCCAACTAAATAGGAACAAGAGGCATTGTCCATCTTGGAATCACTAGCCAATGAAAATACAAATGAGGAATCTGCCATTTCGACAGGTATGTTTCCTACATCATTGGTCCCCAAATCCAAAAAATTTCCTCCCTTGAGTATGTATTCAAACATTGAACTATTTGTTAAATTAGTATCAAAGGAATTCAGGGAGTTGGATAGAACCAATTCAAATCATAACTGCAATTTTTTCACAGAGACAAGCAATTAAAGAACTTCGAGCAATGAAGGATCTTCTGTTTAAACCCTCAGACAAGGGAAGCAATGTGGTAATATGGCCCAAACGGATGTATGAACAAGAGGCCCTGAGTCACCTTCGGGATCCAGCATGTTACAAACGCTTGACGTTTAATCCCTCAGAGAAATATTTGGATGAACTGAAGATTATTCTGGCCAAGGCGATAAGCGAGAATTTACTATCTGAAAAACAAGGTAAATATCTTGTACATGAATATCTGAGAACTGCATGTCTCTATTTGGTACCTAAAATAAATAAGAACTCCATTTGTCCTCCAGGTCGTCCCATTGTGTCGGGTCAGGGAAGCCTATGTGAACAAGCATGTAAATTCATTGATTACTTTCTCAAACCAATTGTGGAAATGCTACCTTCGTACCTGAAAGACACTATTGACATACTCCATAAAATGGACAACATGCAACTGGAACCAGATATGATTTTGGTGACATATGATGTAGAGTCACTCTACACATCCATAAGACATGGGGATGGTATTATGGCGGTGAGTGCCTTCTTGTTCATGTCAGATTTTGATAGGGAATTATGTAATTTTATTATCAAATTGCTTGAATTTGTTCTGACTCACAACTTTTTTCTGTTTCGAGGGGCGTATTACCTTCAATTACAAGGTACAGCAATGGGGGCGGCCTGTGCTCCCTCATACGCGAATATCTTTTTGGGTTTCTGGGAACGTTTGATCTTCTGTGTAGACCCAGTCCCCCTGATAGAGAAGGTTAAGTACTGCGGAAGGTATATTGACGATATACTCTTCATTTGGCAGGGAACATCAGATGAATTGAAGATATTTATGAATACAATCAATCAGAATCCCTACAATTTAAAATTTACATACAAAGAAGGTAGAGACCACATGGATTTTCTGGATATTTCCTTTGATGTGGATATAAATGGCTTTGTACACTCAGATCTATACAGAAAACCTACAGCGACTAATACGTTACTACATGCATCTTCGGCCCACCCCAAACGATTGATTAACAGCATACCCGTGGGCCAGTTATTAAGAATAAGAAGAATTTGTTCTTTAAACAGTTTTTTTGAATCCAGAGCAGTTGAATTAAAACAAAGATTTAAAGAAAGGGGCTATTCAAAAAAAAGTTATTGAAGATGCATACGTCAGAGCCAAAGATACAAAACGTGATGACCTATACAGGAAATCCAGAAATAAACTGGCTGATGAGAGGGTTAGATTCATCACTCCTTTCCACTCCCAACATCATATGATGTATAAAATCCTACGCAAACACTGGGATATTCTGAAGATTGACGATGCCCTGAAACAATATTTACCAGACAACCCAACAATCACATACAGAAGATCTTGAAATCTGAAGAACTTGTTAGTCAGAAGTTATTATCCTGGAGTTCGTCCTGAGAATGCATTTGGATCCAAAGGTAGAAAATGGGGGTGTTATCCATGTGGTAAATGCAAAGCATGCAGTAATATGGACACAACGGACACATTTTGGAACTCTTCCAATAAGAAAAATTTTAAAATTACACACACCATCACTTGTGCAACAGAAGGTGTCATCTATTGTGCTATTTGTCCAGGCGGACTCATGTATGTTGGTATGACCACCAGGCAAGATTGGAGACGCATTCGTGAAAATGTCCATGGAATGGATGCTGCCGATACTTCAGTTGACATTGACTCATTACATCCTATTCCTAGACACTTTAAAGAAAAATATAATTGTGATGCCACTGGATTACGATTCAGGGGAATTGATCGTGTCCTATTAACTCAAGAGGGGAGAACTGGAAAAACATTTTGGCTTAACTTGAGGTGAGATGGATTTTCACATTAAACACTGTCCATCTTAGGGGTTTGAATGAACAACTTAATTTTGCTCCATTCCTGTAGTTAATTAATAATTTTTCTTCTTTTTTAATTTTTCTTTTCTAGTATCTCTGTTTTGGTTTGGTTTTAAGTGTTTTTTATGTATTTATTTTGTATATATTAATTCTGTATCTTTTATTCTAGTTACATCATCTATGCCAGTTGTTCCTGAATTCTGTTTCCCTTGAATATATACAATCACCACTGGATGTGGTTGGACAACACTCGCACCTTCCTTCATCTATGGACATTTATTTAGGATTATACATATTTTGTACTTTTTTATATTCTTGTACACTTTTGTATATTTCTGTACATTTATATATCATATAATGGATACTTTAGTTTAATACGCTCCACCATAGTATATTTCATTTATTCACATTATATATTATGCACTTTATTATGTAATTATATGAGATGATATGTTGTATTTTATGATCTGTAGCATTAAGGCTAAGCTATATATTCAATTTCACTTTATGCACTTTAGTATATATATTTATATTATATGGCTTATTCTATGCACTTTAATATGTATTATGTAATTTATATTATTAATGTTGATATGCTAAGCATAGAAATCATTATAATTAATAAAATCACTTTGTTGACTGCATGTCACTTTGTCACTTTTTTCACAACATTCACATTTTTATCACATCCCCCTTCTTTCACTCTTTTTATCCCCCATCACTGCTCTTTCACTCAGCGCTTTATTTATATATATCTGTCCAACTGGTGGTCTAATTAGGCCGCTTTAATTAGGTTATTATTGTTTTAGACGTCTTGTAGCCTGGGATGTTGATCTGCGCATGCGCGGGGTTCTCGCGCATGCGCGGCTTGAACATCATACATCGGCATCCATCTTTAGTTAGGTCTTACCATTCTTTATGCATTTCACGTGCACGGAGAGGTAGCGCATGCGCACTAGTGGCTTTAGAACGCTGAGAAACTTTGTCTATTCCGGCAGGCAGATCCCGCGTGTGTGTGGCGGGACGCACTTCCGGCTGTGTTATTCAAGGTATATTGGTGCTGAGTGCTGTCTGTCACTCTTTTTTATTATATCATTGGCTTAGTCAGGGATCAGGAGGTGGGAACTTTATATAGGCTATCCACTTAAATACCAGGTCTTCCAAATGGGAGTTTACCCCCGGACGAAGCACACTGCGAAACGCGCGTTGGGGCGCGTATCTCCACTACCCCATCTGTCAATTTTGGATTCCCTTGTGACGTCCTCTTTCTAAGGTCGGGTATATACTTAATACACATTTAATTTCATGCCTAGTTGAATAATATATCATGTGATTGTAGTTAATACTCAGGGGTTACCCGCCTTGGTATTGGAATGTTATATATCTTGATGGTGTATAGTGTGGCTATGCATCTGTGTAGTTCCTCTGTAATTTTTTAGTTGTCTTTTATGGATTTTGTTAGATTTAATAAAGTTTCCCTATTTTAAATTATTTTTGGTAGACCTTTTTTTGACCAATGAAGTACACCAACAGTTACTACAAAATTTCTGTATCCAAATTTAAGTACAAGGCGGCTATTTGAAAAAAACTGCGGCGCACCAAAGTGCAATACAGCTATTTAAAAGTTATACAGATAACAAAAGGAGGTTTTTGCACCAATTTAATAGACCAATAGTGGACAGCGCTGGATGCTTCTTTAAAAGTCTCTGTCTAACTAGATAAGAACTGAAATTCTCTAATCTACCTATATTCTAATGTTCACAGCTAAAAAACATAGTTAAACTGTAAAGAATAAAAGAGAAGAAACTGTGTCTCTGAGCTGAGCTGTATTGAGAGACACGCAGCACACGTCTTGCTTAATGTTTAGACACTGAAAGACTGATGCTGAACAGGAAACGTGTTCTATGCAAAACGAGGTCATGTGATTTTTTCCAGCCAATGACAACCATACACATCATAGTCATGATGTCGCACACCCAACTCACCCTGCTCTACTCTCTAAGCTGATTTTCTGGCCGCCAAAATGACAGGAAGCACCAAAAATGGCGCGATAGCAATAGATTATCTGTCAGATTGTCACCTAAAATATCGCGTGATCGGAAATTTCCGATCCGCCTAAAAATCATGGCGATTTCAACTTTGCCGATTATAATCGCTCATCCCTACTCCTGCTGTATTATGGAATTTCAGATTCAACTAATCCACTCAATCCTGTGTGACCGTTGTATTGGGATTGAAATACAATCCGCCATTATTTCAATTTCTCCTGTTGTATTGTTAGGGAATTTCAGATTCTAGGAATCCTCTATCCTGAAAGTGTTGTACTTGGAGTGTAATACAGGGTGTGTATTTATCATATACAGAAAACAACATAAAACAGAGACTGAAAAATTTAGATCAGACAGAAAATCAGACAAAGAGTTGGCAGGCTCTTCACATGCGAGTGGCAGTGGCACAAACGTTCCTGGAGCAAGCACAGGTCGCATCCCAGTAAGGGGACTTCGCAGCACGGGTGACTCGGTGAGGCCACAACTGTTGGTGTCATCTAGTGGCCGTATGTTGCCCACCAACCCAAGGTTTCTTGATTGGTTGACTAGGTCATCCACTTCCTCCCAGATGCCATCTGACAACCTCAGCCAAGAGTCGGTGGGAACATCAGACACAACCCTTAGTTGGCATGGCCTGGGAGCGGATCAGCGGCCCTCACCTGTCCTCAACCCGCCTCTGTCCCATTCGGTTCCCACAGCCAGAGATCTACTATGTGGTCTGGGTTCACCGCCACTATACAGCGAGGACGAACTCTTTGAGGACAGTCAACAGCTACTTGGCAGCGAAGAGGTGGGGCAGACATCCACTGCTTCTTGCAGTAGGCGGGAAAGTAGTGATTTGTAGAGTGGCACGGGAGGTTATGTTGCAAGCAGTCAGACTCTGCATACTGACATAGTAGTCACTCAGTGCGGAGTGTTGGTGGTAAAATCACCTACTCGGCGGTGTGCCAGTTTTTTGCTAAGAAACCAGAGGAGCTGAACATGTGTATATGAAGAATTTGTGGGCAAAAAGTAAAGCGTGGCAAGGGAGCTAACTTTGGCACCACGGCCCTGTGTCAACACATGCAGCGTCACCATCCAGTGGCCTGATAGAAACGTGGCTCAGATGTGGTGGTCCATCCTGCCGCCGCAGCAACAGCAGAAGCACCCAGTGGCACGCATGCCATTTCAGCCAGTCAAGGCTCCCCCACCTCTGCAGAAGGGAGCTGTTTGTCTTTGCCATCATCTCCCGGTCCAGATGCTCCTACTCCTCGCCACTCATGGCGCCAGCAGTCGTTCAACGAGGCGATTGCCAAGAGACAACAGTATGCGTCCATCCTAATGTGCAGAAGCTGACCGTGCTCCTTTCCAAGTTGTTGGTACTGCAGTTCCTCCCTTTCCAAGTGGTGGACTCTGCACCGTTCAGAGAACAATGGTTGTTTGACCGAGGTGGAGATTTCCCAAAGTAAAAATTTTTTATTTTCCAAAAAGGGCGTACCAGCCCTTCACAAAAAAGTAAACAGAAGGTGGCCAGTCCTTAGTTTAAATGGGTTTTCTTCAAAGGCCCATGGCAGCACGGACGCGTGGAGCTTAACTACCTAGGGCTAGTCAGCCTTTACGGCCCACGGGTTTAATGTCTTCCTCCCCGGACACACCAAAAACTTGGAAGAGACGCCGTTTTTCCCTCCCTTGTCAAACTGCTGCTCCTGGTAAAGTCCGCCCCCTCCTCCACCACCACCTCAGGCTCCACAATGCCTCCATCATCCCCTGTGCGGGGCACAGCGGGCCACGCAGTTCCCCCCGGGTTTTTGCTTGGGCGAATGAAGTCACTCAGGGAACTGCCCGGTCATGCAGAAAGAAATCGATGTGTGGCTTTCCCCGCCCAAACGAAAATGGGAAACATGTGACGGACAATGCATGCACCAAGGGGGGGGGTCCATGCCCCTCATGGCACAAGTGTTCAATCTGGTTGAAATTTTCCTTAAATTTTCCCACCGATTTTAAAAGACATCAAAAAAAGACAGGAAGCTGTGCATGCACTTATACACCCGACAAAACCAGGCCCCACCCTCCCGACGCAGGGGCAGAATGGCCTCCCCCAACACACGCTATATGCGATGTTTCTACCCGCTGGAATTTCCCAGCCTCCAATGAAGACTTTTATGAACGAAAAAAGGCCTTTAAAACGGTTTTTTGATGTTTTCAAGCGGGCAGGAGTACCCCTGTGTAACTTTGATGTCAGCCATGGCGCTCATGCGGACACCTGCCTTTTGCTTAGGCCATTTGAGGGGGCCCACTTATTTGTTTATTTTCCAGGACACGGGATAATAATTCATTCAACTGTTTCATGCCCGGGAACAGATTTTGCAAAACTTTTGGACAGGGGCTGGAGACGGGGCGACTACATTGGGGCGGCCACATGAGCCGGGGGGGGGTTTTAAAACTGGAGGAGGAGGACATGGGGGCAAAAAAGCATTTGTCGGGTGAAAGATGGATTTCTTCCCAGGTGATGGGAAGGAGAAGGGGGCATTGGGGAGGAAAGGGGGGGAGATGGGAAGAGGGGCCTATGACCCAAAAGCACCGGGGCAGTACACAGTGGAGAGGGGGCAGGAGTCCCCCAGAGTCATTTTGCGCAGAGGGCCCCGAGCATGCTGATTTGCCGGGCCCTATGACAGCCGGGGACACCATCCAGCAAGGGATACTTGGCTCTCCACCCTATTGGCCCTCGCTACCGGTCCAAAATGGGAGCCTTTTTCCCAGCTGCCGAGAGGGGGAGAAACTGGCTACATAGAGAAATCTTGAGTCGTTGGCCGCTGCCTATGTGCGGCATCGTCCTCGTCTGTTTGTTCTGACCGGGGGGGGTTCCCATCCTCACGTACAAAACCACGGTTTTCTATGGGGGGGTGGGGGGGTTTGGGGGCAGTAGCAGTCCAAACAGCACCTAAGTCGGAGTCGTTAATGACAGCTTCTTTTCACCCCCCTAGTGAAGGGGGTACTCAGCAGCAGCGCCCGCACAGGACCTAGAGCAGACCCAAACCAGCAGGTGGTGGCCCATTGGACAGACCTCCACCCAGGTAAAAGTTCCCTGGCTATGGGAGCCAAACTTGATGTGTGGCTGCAACTGTGAGTTTACTGGAAAAAGCGCCCCCCCGGCCAGTAGTGGGGCATCAAACGGGTTTCAGTGCGGCGGGGGCCATCGTTACCCCAAGGAGAACCCCCTTCTCCCCCCCCGAAATGTGAAGAGACTGCCCTTTGGGCAAGATGTGAATTGATGATTTAGGGAAAAAACATTGAATCAGTTTCATACAACTTGGGAAGTTCACCAGGTATTTTTGGGTTTTAATGTCTTTAGCCTTTAATTCAGTATTTTTTCCACATAGCCCCCTTTAAAAAAGATGCTTGCCTGCTTACAGCAAGAGAATAAGGCCTCTCTCCCCCCCTCGGGCGATCAGGGAAAGTTCGGGGAATGTGTCTTTTAGCTAATACCAAATCGTAGATGCAAATTATAACCTGTCTCTTAAGACCCCCAATTAACCCAAACAATAGTGATAGAATAGTCATGTGATTAAAAAGTCATTGGACTGTAACTCAGTGGATTAAATCGATTTATCACATAAAATCCAAAAAATTTGGGGAAACTCGCAAGAGAACAAAATTTACTTTTTATACTATATTTACATTTTGCCATAGGCAAACTTAAACTCTATTTAGTTTTCTATCTGTTAAACAC
>JAODAL010022523.1:0-64530 GCA_025379985.1 Phyllomedusa bahiana
AACTGTACGTAAGGGGGTTTTACAAGAAAAATGTTCATGATTGTGAAGAAAATTGAGAAAAAATGACAAGTCATTCCCTTCTCCTACTTCATAACCCAGATCGGACAAATGGCCCCATCTCCCAGGAAAGCCTCAATTAATTAGCTCAGCTCAGACCCATTGTAAATGCCCTTCCATAGGAAGCCATCCCAGCAGGAGATCAGCACATGAAAGGATCCTCATGCAACTTCATTAGCACCTGAAACACACATAGGCCATGTCCACACTGCCACGGGTTTTTGGCCGGTTTTCCAGCCGTTTGCGGTTTTTCAGACCGCCTGAAAAACGCCGAAAATGAGCAAAATTTGTGCTCTATGCAAAACCTGTGCGCAGCCCCACTGTCCCACGCACGGGTTTTCCGCCCCGGTTTTGTCCCCGGGCGGTCCACAGCGGCAAAACATAGAACATGCACCATCTTCTGTCCAGTTTCCCGAGGGAATATGTGCATGTCTAGGGGAGGGAGAGGCTAAATTGCGGAGAAAGCGTCCCCCCCGCGGCCTGGGGACGGCCGCAAAACGGGAAAAAATGCCGGCCGGCAAACCGACCGGTATTTGTCCTGTGCCGTGTAAACGGCCCCTTAGGCTCTAAAAACCCCCAACTTCAAAGACTTGAATAAACAGATGCCAGTCACCAACATTTCATAAAGAATTATAGGCGACCCGTTCATAACTGGTCTGTGGCGAGTTCATATTTTAAAATACGAAATTCCCCATGCACATTGGCACCACTCCTATGTTCGCACGATACAGGGGGACTGAAAAATCCAAAGCTGGCCTTAGGTAGCCCATAGGATAGGGGTTTAGCTTAGGCCCATCTGGTTCTAATGGTGCCACTGGCTCAGTTCTGTCCCAATGCCCTCCCGCGGTACGGCCCATTTTAGTGTTTCAGTCAAAAATGGCATGGCCAGAGAGGGAGGAGTTTGTAGACCATCCCAAGGGTGTGTGGGGGAGTGTAAGCGGCTGCCACGTGGGCTGTCCCATCACGGATAAAAAACAAGAGCCCAGTTTTGCCCATTTTTTGCATTCAGGAGGGGGTACCTAATCACATTCCGGAAGCATCCACGCAGCAGCAGCAGGGCCACATCAGCCCCCCATGTGGGCCCAGAACCGAGCCAACCTCAGGTATCTGGACACATCCCATTGCTTTTGTCTGTAACCATACTTGTATTTGCACCTCTGACTCGTACCTGTATATTATCATCATTTTGTATATATTTGTCTAGTGCGCCCTCCAAGGCTAATTAAAAACTATAAACTTTAATCTGAGCTAGTCTGTTGTCTTGAAACACAATCTCACCCCCTATTTAAACGGTCTATAATAATTAGGCTGGGTTCCTGGGCCCTTGGTTATAAGTCGGTAACCGGGAAAGTCCTTATAACCAAACAAGACCTGGTGGCGGTCTACCGGGCTGGCAGAGCTTTGTTTAACCAGCATGGGTAAACAAATCTCCCCCAGCCCTTCAGGGGTGTGGGCTAAGTAGGGTGTCCTCTCGCCCTCCCTGGGTCTCCCTGTGCCCGTTTGGACAGGAGTTAACGGAAACAGTATCTGGCTGACCTCGTGCACCCCTAGGGTGAGTGCGACATCCCGATACACCCCAAGTCAGGCCGTCGACCCTTGAGTGGGCCGGCGTGGGCTTTTCCTGACAATGATACTTTACTGAAATTGTATTTTGAAACCACCCTTAAATGGGTTTTGCCACGATGTAATGTTGACGTGGGATCCTCCAAAATGGGTATTTAATCACTTTTCTAAATATATGTCATTACAAAAAGTGAAGCCTGTGAGAGCTACAGCATTGCTCAGTCCCCCTTAGTTACCTGAAAGTTTGCATTAGACACGACCAGAGGAGCTGACAGGCCGCGCTTTCGTGAAACACTTCTTATCTGATGACAGGGAAAATGAATGATCTTCAAGAGGCTGGGGAGAAAGTGCAGTGTATGAGCCTGTGTCTTGCTGTATAGAGAATCAACTGTTGTAAAGTTATTATTTGAGTTAAGTTTTGAGATGCTCCCTTATTCCTCACTCTCTGCTCACCCTCTCCCTCTCTCCCCAGCAGCCTTCATGACTGCGCATTATTTGTTTATATTCTACTTTGTGCTGACAAGGAGGTAAGGAACTCGCCTCCTGGCAAAACCCCTTAAGACCAAATGTCCCAGAGGAGACCATTGTCTGCTGAAAACATTGTATCCTGAGGTCATTGTAACTTGAGGGATCTTCGTGCTTTCCATTTCTGAAGAGGTTTCTTCTGTAAGAGCTGGAGGAGGAACCATTATCTAAGAAAGTTGGAGAAGGTTCTGAGGCCGTGGCTCTTGTTCTATATTACGAGGTTAATTATCTGTAACTTTGATTGTGTAAGAGCTGAACTTCTAATCAGATCAAATGGATAATAAGTCTGATATATGAGATGATGGAAATGTTACAAACCCAGATGATGTATCAGACGAGTAGGACGGGGTCAAACTAATCCAATCCGACCAAAATTTTGCCACCCATTATTGGGAAGAGGTTTGATGCAACGTGTTCTCCCATTCATCCGTGGGTTATCAACTAATTGTATAGAGAATGACCACGTGGGCAGAGACCCAGAAATAGCAACCTAGCAACGCATTTCACGCTCGCCTCTCACCTGAAGCCTGAAGAATTAGAGCCTCCACATAATTGCTATAATATACTCTGCTCCTGCCGAAGCTCCCGATATCTGGTTCCAAACGTCCAGTGATCATTACAGACAAAGGCTTTCTGCTCTACCTGTAGCGTCACCATCTGTGGTGACCAGAAACAGCCGTCAGCAGATGAGTATCTGGTTGGCTCTAATCCCATTCGCGTTGCAAGGCTCAATGAGTCAGAAGTGAATTAAAGGAAGGCTACATCCAATTTTGCATAAGCCTTTTAGAATATATTTAAACTTTGGTGGAGCAACTAATGGTTTATAAGTTTCCACCCACCTACATGGCACCTAGTGCAGAACATTTTAGAATAAACTTAGAGCCTCTCACGTAACCAACCAGAACTCAGTTCTGCACTATTGAGTGACAGCACCCCAGCTTTCTGTAGATCTGTATGATTATCTGTATTTGTAGCTGTATATCATGATGACTGTACTCCCCCTGCCCTGGTCTCTGCCCTGTATATCATAATACTATACTCCACCTGCCCTGGTCTCTGCCCTGTATATCATTTATGACTGTACTCCCCCTCCCTGGTCTCCCGCCCTGTATATCATATGACTGTACTCCCCCAGCCCTGGGCTCTGCCCTGTATATCAGATGACTGTAACTCCCCCTGCCTGTCTCTGCCCTTATATCCATGATGACTGTACTCCATCTGCCCTGGTCTCTGCCCTGTATAACATGATGACTGTACTCCCCCTGCCTGGTCTCTGCCCGTATATCATATGACTGTACTCCCCCTGCCCTGCTCAGCCCTGTAAATCATGATGACTGTACTCCCCTGCCCTGGTCTCTGCCCTGTATATCATGATGACTGTACTCCCCCTGCCCTGGTCTCTGCCCTGTATATCATGATGACTGTACTCCCCCTGCCCTGGTCTCTGCCCTGTATATCATGATGACTGTACTCCCCCTGCCCTGGTCTCTGCCCTGTATATCATGATGACTGTACTCCCCCTGCCCTGGTCTCTGCCCTGTATATCATGATGACTGTACTCACCCTGCCCTGGTCTCTGCCCTGTATATCATGATGACTGTACTCCCCCTGCCCTGGTCTCTGCCCTGTATATCATGATGACTGTACTCCCCCTGCCCTGGTCTCTGCCCTGTATATCATGATGACTGTACTCCCCCTGCCCTGGTCTCTGCTGACTGTACTCCCCCTGCCCTGGTCTCTGCCCTGTATATCATGATGACTGTACTCCCCCTGCCCTGGTCTCTGCCCTGTATATCATGATGACTGTACTCCACCTGCTCTGACCTCTGCCCTGTATATCATGATGACTGTACTCCCCCTGCCCTGGTCTCTGCCCTGTATATCATGATGACTGTACTCCACCTGCCCTGGTCTCTGCCCTGTATATCATGATGACTGTACTCCCCCTGCCCTGGTCTCTGCCCTGTATATCATGATGACTGTACTCCCTCTGCCCTGGTCTCTGCCCTGTATATCATGATGACTGTACTCCACCTGTCCTGACCTCTGCCCTGTATATCATATTTACTTACCCCCCTGCCCTGGTCTCTGCCCTGTATATCATGAGGACTTAAATCCCCCTGCCCTTGTCTCTGCCCTGTATATCATGATGACTATACTCCCCCTGCCCTGGTCTCTGCCCTATATATAATGATGACTGTACTCCCCCCGCCCTGGTCCCCTGCCCTTATATCATATGACTGTACTCCCCCTGCCCTGGCTCTGCCCTTTATACATGATGACTGTATCCCCCGCCCTGGTCTCTGCCCTGTATATCATGATGACTATACTCCACCTGCCCTGGTCTCTGCCCTGTATATCATGATGACTGTACTCCCCCTGCTCTGATTTCTGCCCTGTATATCATGATGACTGTACTCCCCCTGCCCTGGTCTCTGCCCTGTATATCATGATGACTGTACTCCACCTGCCCTGGTCTCTGCCCCTTTTATCATGATGACTGTACTCCCTCGCCCTGTCTCTGCCCTGTATATCATGATGACTATACTCCAGCTGCTCTGACCTCTGTCCTGTATATCATGATGACTGTACTCCACCTGCCCTGGTCTCTGCCCTGTATATCATGATGACTAACCCACCTCCATGGTCTCTGCTCTGTATTCATGATGACTGTACTCCTCTCCCCGTCTCTGCCCTGTATATCATGAAAGACTGTACTCCCCCTGCCCTCCTCTCTGCCCTTATATCAAATACTGTACCCACCTGCCGGTCTCTGCCCCGTATAACATGATGACTGTACTCCCACCTGCTCTGGGCTCTGCCCTGTATATCATTATGACTGTACTCCGCCTCTCCTGGTCTCTGCCCTGTATATCATGATGACTGAACTCCCCCTGCCCTGCTCTCTGCCTGTATATCATGATGACTGTACTCACACCTGCTCTGGTCCTGCCTGTATTCATGATGGACTGTACTCCACTCTGCCCTGGTATCTGCCCTGTATATCTGATGACTGTTACTACGATTGCCCTGGTATCTGCCCTGTATATTCATGATGACTTTACTCCCTAGCTGGTCTCTGCCCCCCCCCCCCCCCCCCCCCCCCCCCCCCTGTATATTCTGATGACTGTACTCCACCTGCCCTGGTCTCTGCTCTGTATATCATGATGACATACCCATCTGGTCTACTCTGCCCTTTATATCATGATGACTGTACTCCCCCTGCCCTGGTCTCTGCCCTGTATATCATGATGACTGTACTCCCCCTGCCCTGGTCTCTGCCCTGTATATCATGATGACTGTACTCCCCCTGCTCTGACCTCTGCCCTGTATATCATGATGACTGTACTCCCCCTGCCCTGGTCTCTGCCCTGTATATCATGATGACTGTACTCCCCCTGCCCTGGTCTCTGCCTGTACTTATCCATGATGACTGTACTCCCCTGCCCTGTCTCTGCCCTGTATATCATGATGACTGGACAAAGGAAGCAAAGATGGAGAAGGAAAGACATATTGCTATAGAAAGTAAAACTAACCCCAAAAATATTTTTAACTTATAAATAGTAAAAAAGATTTAAAACAGAAAATGTTGGCCCTTTGGAAAAATACTGAGGGAGAGACAGTTAGAGGGCGATGAGAAAAAAGCAAAACGTATTAAACACTTTGTTTTCTCCACTGTTATTTACCGAGGAGGGATGAGCTTCCTGTTGAACAGAGGATGTGGTAAACCCAAACTTAAAAGTTTTCTTGTCTAACCCAGGATGAAGTGCGCTCCGTCTTAGGAAGATTAGATAGACAATCCCCAGGTCCAGTGGAAATACACCCACGTGTCCTAAGGGGGTTAAGTGATGTCATAGATAGGCCCCTATTCTTATATTCATGGACTGTCTAATAACAGGGGTATGTCCCAAAGGATTGCCGCATAGCAAATGTGGTGCCAATATTCAAAAAGGGGTCAAAAGTGATCAGGAAACTATAGGCGGTAAGCTTGACCTCTGTTGTAGGTATATTGTTTGAAGGTTTTCTCAGTGATGCTATACTGGAGTATCTCCACTGAAAATAAAATCGTATAACGCCGTTACTGCATGGGTTCATGAAGGAATCGGTCCTGTCAGGGACTAATCTCATCAGACTTCTCATGAGGAAGTCAGTGATAGACTGGATCGGGGGTGAGGCACTGGTTGTCATTATCTAGATTTTGCTAAAGCATTTGATTCGGTGCCCACATAAATGGTTGGTAAGTAAGATGAGCATTGCTTGGACTGGGGGAAAATGTGTGAAGTGGGTAAGTAACTGGGCTCATGATAGAAAACAAAGGGGGGTTTTATTTAGGTTAATTAACGGTACATTCTCAGACTGGATCGCTGTTACTAGTGGGACACACAAGGGTTCAGTTATTGGGCCCTAGCCTCTTGTACATTTTCATTAATGATCTTAACACTGGGATTACACAGTAGTATTTCGATCTTTGCAGACGATAACTAGCTAGGGAAAAGTAATCTAACATCTTTAGAGGATAATGGGTTATGTCTATGGGTTCTGGTTTAGTTGGGAGGACTGGGCTGGTATAATGGCTGATGTGGTTTAACACCGGTTTTTTGCTAGGGTTTGCACATTGGGGAGGTAAAAGCATTTAATTGTTTTCAGGTTTAATTGGGAAAATAGGCTGGTAAAAGGGAATGGGAGTAGGAAGGGTGGTATCCTGGTGGACAGTAAAACTTAATTGTAGCAGCCAGTGTCAGACAGCAGCTGCAAGGCAAACAGGATATGGGGGCATTTAAAGGGCATAAGAGGCCACATGATGAGAACATTATTCTTTTCCAATAAAAGTCACTGGTCAGACCAACACTTGGAATTATTGGGGTCATGTTTTGGGTTTCAGTGCACAGGACAAGACATTGTAGAGCTTGAACAGGTACAAAGGCGGCAACAAAAATAATTTAAGGACTGGGGTGACTTCCCCCCCATACCCAGAAGATTGCAAGATTAGGGTTTATTTAGTTTAGAGAAAAGAAGGCTTCGGGGGGACTTAATAAATATGTTTAAATACATCAAAGGGTCAATATAGAGAATCTCTCCCAAGATTTATTTATACACAGGGCTGTATCTTGAATCAAGGGGGCATCCTCTACGTCTTGAGGAACGAAAGTTTCTACATAAACATAGAATGGGGATTCTTTACTGTATGAGCAGTGAGACTGTGGAATTCTCTGCCAGAGGGACTTGTCATGGTGAATTCAATAACCGAGTTCAAAAAGGGTTTGGATTGCATTTCTGGAGCGTAATAATTAACAAGTTTTAGTGTCAGGATTCAAGGAGAGGGGTTCATTGATCCAGGGATTTTTCTGATTCAGATGGAGTCGGGGAAGGAATTTTTCCCTAAAATGAGGACAATTGGCTTTACCTCTTTGGGGGTTTTTGCCTTCTCTGGATCAACACCTGTAGACAACAGGCTGAAACTCGATGGACGACTCGTCTTTTTTTAGCCTTACAAACTATGAAACTATGACTGTACTCCCCCTACCCTGGTATCTGCCTGTATATCATGATGACTTGTACTCCCCCTGCCCTGGTCTCTGCCCTGTATATATGGATGACATGTACTCCCCCTACCCTGGTCTCTGCACTGTATATAAAGTATGACTGTACTCCCCCTGCCTGCGTCTCTCCCTGTATTTCATGATGACTGTACTCCCCCTCCCCTGGTCTCTGCCCTGGATATCATGATGACGGGACTCACCTGCCTGGTCTCTGACCTGTATATCATGATGACTGGGACTCCACCTGGCCTGTCTCTGTCCTGTATATCATGATGACTGATACTCCACCTGCCCTGTCTCTGTCCTGTATATCATGATGATGTACTCACCCTGACTGATCTCTGCCCTTATATTTACTTGATGACTTTACTCCCCCTGCTCTGATCTCTGCCTGTATAATCATGATTGACTGTACCTCACCCGCCTGGTCTCTGCCCTGTATATTCATGATGACTGTACTCCCCCTGCGCTGACCTCTGCCCTGTATATCATGATGACTGTACCCCCCTGCCCTTGTCTCTGCCTGTATATCATATGACTGTACTCCCCCTGCCCTAGTATCTGCCTGTATTCTTGATGACTGTACTCCCCTGCCCTGGTCTCTGCCCTGTATTCATGATGACTATATCTCCCAACTGCCATGGTCTCTGCCCTGTATATCATTGATGACTGTTCTCCCTCTGCCCTGGTCTCTGCTCTGTATATCATGATGACTGTACTCCACCTGCCATGGTCTCTGCCCTGTTATATGATGTACTGTACTCCCCTGCTCTGACCTTGCCTGTATATCATGATGGACTGTTACCTCCTTTGCTCTGACCCCCTCTGCCCTGTATATCTGATGACTGTATTCACCTGCCATGGTCTCTGCCCTGTATATTCATGATGGACTGTACTCCCCCTGCCCAGGTCTCTGCCTGTATATCATGATGGACTGTACTACCCCTGCTCTGACCTCTGCCCTTTATATCATGATGACTGTACTCCCCTGCACCTGATCTTGCCCTGGATATCATGAGACTATCTCCTCCTGCCCTGGTCTCTGCTCTGTAATTATATGGTGCTGTTACTCCCCCGCCCCTGGTCTCTGCCCTGAATATCATGAATGACTGTACTCCCCCTGCCCTGGTCTCTGCCCTGTATATCATGATGACTGTAGCTCCCTGCTTGGTCTCTGCACTGTATATCATGATGACTGACTCCCCCTGGAATTGGTCTCTGCCCCTGTATATCATGATGCTGTACTTCCCCCTGCCTGGTCTATGCCCTGTATATCCATGATGACTGCTACGCCCCCTGCCTTGTATCTGCCCTGTATATCATGATGACTGTACTCCACCTGCCTGGTATCTGCCCTGTATATCATGATGACTGTACTCCCCCTGCCCTGGTATCTGCCCTGTATAATCATGATGACTGTTCTCCCCCTGCCTCTGGTCTTGCCCTGTATATAAAGATGGACTGTACTCCCCTGCCCTGGTCTCTGCCCATGTTATATCATGATGATGTTACCTCCCCCTGCCCTGGTCTCTGCCCTGCATATCATGATGACTGTTACTCCCCTGCCCTGGTCTCTGCCCTGTAATATCATGATGACTGTACTCCACCTGTACTTGGTCTCTGCCTTGTCCCCCCCACCCACACCCACCCCCCCCCCCCCATTATATCATGAATGGACTGGGACTTCCACCTGCCCTGGTCTTGAACTGTATATATGATGACTGTACTCCCCCCTGCTGATCTCTGCCCTATATATCATGAGACTATACTCCCCTGATCTGATTTCTGCCCATGTATACATGATGAGACTGTACTCACCCTGGCCTGGTCTCTGCCCTGTATATCATGTGACCTGTCTCCCCTGCTCTGACTCTGCCCTGTATATCATGATGACTGTACTCACCTGCCTGTCTCTGCCCTGTTATCATGATGACTGTTACTCCCCCAGCCTGTATCTGCCCTGTGTATTCATATGACTGTAACTCCACCCTGCTCTGACCTCTGCCCTGTATTATAATGATGACTGTTACTCCCCTGCCCTGGTCTTGCCCTGTTATTCATGATAGACTTTACTCCCCCTGCCCTGGTCTCTGCCTGTATATCTTGTTGACTTACTCCACCTGCTCTGGTTCTGACCTGTATATTCATGATGGACTGTACCTCACCCTGCCCTGGTCTCTGCCCTGTATATCATGATGACTGTACTCCACCTGCTCTGGTCTCTGCCCTGTATATCATGATGACTGTACTCCCCCTGCCCTGGTCTCTGCCCTGTATATCATGATGACTGTACTCCCCCTGCCCTGGTCTCTGCCCTGTATATCATGATGACTGTACTCCCCCTGCCCTGGTCTCTGCCCTTTATATCATGATGACTGTACTCCCCCTGCTCTGATCTCTGCCCTGTATATCATGATGACTGTACTCCCCCTGCCCTGGTCTCTGCCCTGTATATCATGATGACTGTACTCCCCCTGCCCTGGCTCTATGCCTGTATTTCTGATGACTGTACTCACCCTGCCCTGGTCTCTGCCCTGTATATCATGTTGGATGTACTAACCCTGCCCTTGTATCTGCCCTGGATATCTGATGGACTGTACTCCCCTGCCCTGGTCCCTCTGCCTGTATATCATGAGACTGTATCCACCTGCCCTGGTCTCTGCCCTGTATATCATGATGACTGTACTCCCCCTGCCCTGGTCTCTGCCCTGTATATCATGATGACTGTACTCCCCCTGCCCTGGTCTCTGCCCTGTATATCATGATGACTGTACTCCCCCTGCCCTGGTCTCTGCCCTGTATATCATGATGACTATACTCCACCTGCCCTGGTCTCTGCCCTGTATATCATGATGACTGTACTCCCCCTGCCCTAAGAGCTCCTTAGAATATACTGTTTGCCAAAGCTATTTGACTGCATTCCCTGCAGCTGAGCAGCAGCAATTCCTGTTTGTAGCTGGTTCCCTTTGCTTTGTAAAACTACTGTATCATGAGTTACCTGATCTGTATGCCTCCTCCCTTCTCTGCAGTTGAGCAGCAGCACTTAGTGTGTTGTGTCACCTCCCTTTTCTGCAGCTGAGCAACAGTATTTCCTGCTTTATATGTCTCCTACCTTCCCTGAAGCTGAGCAGCAGCCTTCAATGTGTTGAATGTTACTTTCCTTCTCTGCAGCCGAGCAGCAACATTTCCTGCTCTGTAAGCCTCCTCCCTTTCTGCAGCCGAGCAGCAGCATTTAGTGTGTGATGTATGTCACCTCCCTTCTCTGCAGCATATAGTGTTTGTGTGTTACTTCCCTTCTCTGCAGCATTTAGTGTTTGTGTGTTACTTCCCTTCTCTGCAGCATTTAGTGTGCTATGTGTCACCTCCCTTCTCTGCAGCTGAGCAACTGTATTTCCTGCTTTATATGTTTCCTCCCTTCCCTGAAGCTGAGCAGCAGCATTTAGTGTGTTATATGTCACTTTTCTTCTCTGCCGCCGAGCAGCAACATTTCCTGTTCTATATGCCTCCTCCCTTTTCTGCAGCCAAACAGTAGCATTTAGTGTGCTGTGTCGCCTACTTTCACTGCTGCTGCGCAACAGTATTTCCTGCTTTATATGTATCCTCTCTTCTCGGAAGCTGAGCAGCAGCCTTCAATGTGTTGTATGTTGCTTTCTTTCTCTGCAGCCGCGCAGCAAGATTTCCTGTTCTGTATGCCTCCTCCCTTCTCTGCTGCAGAGAAGCAGCTGTCAGTATCTTGTATGTCACCTCCGTTCTCTGCAGCAGTTAGTGTGTTGTGTGTTGACTCCCTTCTCTGCAGCTGAGCAACAGTATTTTCTGCTTTATATGTTTCCTACCTTCTCTAAAGCTGAGCAGCAGCATTCAGTGTGTTGTATGTCACTTTCCTTCTCTGCAGCCGAGCAGCAACATCTTCTATTCTGTAAGACTCCTCCCTTTTCTGAAGCGGAGAAGCACCAGTTCGTGGATTGTATGTCCCTACCTTCTCTGCAGCATTTAATGTGTTGTGTTGCCTCCCTTCTCTGCAGCTGAGCAACAGTATTTCCTGTTTTATATATCTCCTCCTTTCTCTGTAGCTGAGCAGCATTTAATGTGTTGTATGTCACTTTCCTTCTCTGCAGCTGAGCAGCAACATTTCCTGTTCTATATGCCTCCTCCCTTTTCTGCAGCCGAGCAGCAGCGTTTAGTGTATTGTGTCGCCTACCTTAGCTGCAGCTGAGCAACAGTATTTCCTGCTTTATATGTATCCTCCCTTCTCTGAAGCTGAGCAGCAGCCTTCAATGTGCTCTATATTGCTTTCTTGCTCTGCAGCTGTGCAACAAGATTTCCTGTTCTGTATGCCTTCTCCCTTCTCTGCTGCAGAGAAGCAGCATTCAGTATCTTGTATGTCACCTCCCTTTTCTGCAGCATTTAGTGTGTTGTGTGTTGACTCCCTTCTCTGCAGCTGAGCAACAGTATTTTCTGCTTTATATGTTTCCTCACTTCTCTAAAGCTGAGCAGCAGCATTCAGTGTGTTGTATGTCACTTTCCTTCTCTGCAGCCAAGCAGCAACATTTCCTGTTCTGTAAGTCTCCTCCCTTCTCTGCAGCCAAGAAGAAGCATTTGGTGTGTTGTATGTCACCTCACTTTTCTGCCGCATTTAGTGTGTTACTTCCCTTCTCTGAAGCTGAGCAGCAATATTTCCTGGTTTATATGTCTCCTCCTTTCTCTGAAGCTATGCATCAGCATTCAATTTGTTTTAAGTCGCTTTTCTTCTCTGCAACTGAGCAGCAAGATTTCCTGTTCTGTATGCCACCTCCCTTCTCTGTAGCTGAGCAGCAGCATTTACTGTTCTGTATGCCACCTCCCTTCTCTGTAGCTGAGCAGCAGCATTTACTGTTCTGTATGCCTCCTCCCTTCTCTGTAGCTGAGCAGCAGCACTCAGTATATTGTATAGCAAATATAAATGGTTGAACCGTGGTAAAAAATATTCAAGCTTTAATCGATACTTAAAAAAAACATTATCACCTGACTTTAAACCATACGACATAGTCCGTCGGGTATAGATAATAAAAAAATGGCAAGATACTCAATTTGTCAGTTGCGGCCGCCCGTGCCGTTCAAACAGGTAAGTCCATAAGATCAGCTTCCCAGAGCGGTGAGCGAGAAAACGCCGGCATCAGAGCGAAGACAGACGCACAGCAAGTGCGACGTTTCGGGGAAGCTCCTCCCCTTCCTCAAGCATGAAAGCGTCACAGAGTATCTCCCCTAAAAAGGTAAGTGAGAATATTAACCCTTACACACTAACCTGATATCATAAAAACATTCTAAAGGTTAAAACACTCTTTTAAATTTCTCCTAGGGGTGAGCGATTCCAAGGGTGGCAATCCAATACGCCACTTTTTAAAGCAGCTGATTGACAACTAATGATTTATCATCAGCCCAGATTCTTTGTAACACACACCACCGAAGCTCGTATATATCATGACGAGCCCTGCAAAGTGTCGTGCCACAGATGTTTCACCGTATACTTTTTTGCATTCTGTCTCATAAAGCAGGTTTTTTTTACACCATACCCTTCTCTTACAGCCTGATAGCTGCCTTAGTTCGTGATCCTAATCTGGATTGCCTGTAGTTGGCCCACATGTAGCCCACACGGGTCACTTTAACAAATAACCACATTGTTGCTAAATTTCATGTGTGAAAACCTCGTATCTTAATGGCATGCCCTTGCGGGGGTGTTGAATAGTCTCCCCTTTTAAAAATGCTAAACACAGTTCTGGCAATTCTGGCACGCGAAGTGCCAGACCCAGTGCTGCGGAGTAATGTCTGTGTACTCTGATACTTAGGTTGTTTTAGGTCGGAAGAAATTAATTGCTGACAAAAGTCCTACCCCTACGGTAGATCCATCGAGGGAGTTCCTTAAATAAATGGCCCTATTTGGTGTCATTGCTTAGGATCTTCCAATATTTCGTGATAGTCTGTTTGATCAAGCCAGAATGCCTATCAAAACTGATACATAATTACACTTGGGTATTAGATTTTTTTTTTTAAAACCCCCCTGTTTGCAACAATGTTTCACGTGGTATAGCCAGAATAAACGAACCCATTTTGGACAATTCCTCAACATTTTAAACCCCCATCACCAAATTTCTGTATCAAAATCGTTCATGGCAACAACATAATCCGACTCATTAGAGCAGATTCTCTTAGCCCTGATAAATTGGGAGCGGGCAATGCCCTTAAAAATTTGGGGCATGCCCGACTTTGGCGATGTAGATATTATTCCGATCTATTTCTTTTGAATACCCAAAAAAGTATTCAAGCATGTGCCCTCTTTTTGAATGCGGACATCAAGATAGGATATTGTGGAAACATTTTTTAGTAAGAGTGAATTGAATCAATGGATGTGCGTGGTTAAGACCGTCGACGAAGTCATCCAACTGCGCCTCGGAACCCGACCACAGAGGAAGACATCGTCGACGAAACGAAGCCACGCCACAACAGGCTAAAGCGGCACAGAGTAGACAAATTGCTTTTAAAATACCAGCAATATAAGTTGGCATAACTTGGAGCCACAGGGGACCCCATCGAGGTCCCCTGTAGTTGCAGGTAGAGTTGGTCCCCAAATCTGAAGTAGTTCCTTGTTAATACGGTATCTAGGAGCTGCATCAGAAATGCTATTTTATCATTGGTCAGAGTGTGGTCCAAACATAGTGCTTCTCTGGCTGCATTCATACCCTCTTCAAACGGAATGTTAGTGAATAGGGACTTAAATGTCGGGGGTGCATAGCCAAGTGACCCCAGAACAATCTAGTTTAACAAGGGCCCTTAGAAATGGCCATTATCCTGTAGGAAACGAAAGATTCACGTTTAACCATAGGTTGCAGGTAGGAGTCGACATATGCAGCAAGGGGCTCTAATAGCGAGTCGATACCCGACACGATAGGTCGTCGGGGGGGCTTATCAACAGATTTATGGACCAAAAGAGGCGTATTGGATTGCCACCTTGGAATCGCTCCCCCTAGGGACTAAATGAGTGTTTTAACCTTAGAATGTTTTTATGATATCAGGTAGTGTTTGTAAGGTTTAATATTCTCACTTACCTTTTAAGGAGGAGATACCTGTGACGCTTCATGCTTGAGGAAGGGAGAGCTTCCCCGAAACGTCACACTGCTGTGCGTCCCGTCTTCGCTTTTGATGCCGGCGTCTCTCGCTCACTGCTCTGGGGGCTGATCTATGGACTTACCTGTTTTTAAAGGCACGGGTGGCCGCAACTGACAAAAACTGAGTATCTTGCCATTTGTTTATTATCTATACCTGACGGACTATGTCGTAAAGGTTTAAAGTCAGGTGATAATGTTTCTTTTATAAGTAAACCCAATTTAAAACTTGAAATTTTTTTACCACGGTTCAACCTTTATATTTGCTGTCTAATTAGGGAGGGGGGGGAGAACCTGCACAAACCCAAACCTTTGGGGGCAAACTCATTTTTACACAATAGCCAGCACTACGGGGAATTTTTTTCCTTTTTAAGCTCATTAAAAATTTTATGCCATTTTCCTTCTTCTGCAGCTTAGCCCGTAACAATTTTCCCTTTTTTTTAGGCCTCCTCCCTTCTCTGGCATCAAGCAGCAGCACTTAGTGTGCTTTGTGTCACCTCCCTTCTCTGCAGCTGAGCAGGAAAAAATTTATGTGGTAAAGTTGCTTTGCCCTTTTCCGCCCGCCAGCAGCAACATTTCTTTGGGTTTTTGCAGCCTCCTCCCTTCTCTGCAGTCGAGAAGCAGCATTTAGTGTTTTATGTCACCTCTCTTCTCTGCAGCATTTAGTGTGTCACCTCCCTTCTCTGCAGCTGAGCAGCAGTATTTCCTGTTTTTTATGTCTCCTCCTTTCTCTGAAGCTGAGCAGCAGCATTCAATGTGTTGTATGTCGCTTTCCTTCTCTGCAGCCGAGCAGCAACATTTCCTGTTCTGACAGACTACCATTTGACATGATTCCTTTCCTCTTTCTGAGATAAACGCTCTTCTAGTAACAAGGTTTAGGCTCAGGCTGCACAATACAGCAGACTCCTAGAAGGGAGTCCAGGATATCCGTGAGGAGGACACTCCTCCTGCTTATAATGAACCATGAGGATAACTGGGCGCCATCAGTCAATGGGTCGAGGGAAAGAAGACTGAACCAGATGTTGCACTGAGGAGACCTGATTACTAAGGAAAACTCGATTGAGTAAGATGCAGCAAGAGAGGTTGCACCATGGATTTTGACCTTTGGGGCAATATTCTATGTACTAAAATTGTGCTCTTGATTTTGGCAAGGCAGACATTTACTTGGTGGTAAATCGGTTGCAGCTGGGTCGCCCCCTCCCCCCAAAAAGGCCAAAAAAACAAAACCACTTTAAATTTTTATTACAAAATTTACAAGAATGTTTGCAGTCCTGCCAGCGCTAATGAGGACTGTGCCAGGAAATTTTTCTGTAAAAAAACAAAACCCAGCACATTTTTGTCCCGCCGGGCGGGGGTGACACCCTTTTCCCTCACACAAGGAACAAAACAAAAATTTTGTAAAAATTATTATTATTAAGCCATCGGAATGTTTGAGTTACGGCTGTGTCGTTACAGCGTGCTGGGCTCCTTCAGAGGAGCGAGTCCTATTTGTTATTATGTTTGTCGTGCCGGAACGCTAAGATAAGAAATGATACAGAGTTCCATCGTATTTACATTTTATCCAAAGAGTACAATACACACACAACCACAACATACACAGACACACACAAACACACACAACAACAACAACATACAAACACACACAACAACATACAAACACACACAACCACAACATACAAACACACAACAACATACAAACACACACAACCACAACATGCAAACACACACAACAACAACATACAAACACACACAACCACAACATACAAACACACACAACAACAACATACAAACACACACAACCACAACATACAAACACAAACCAAACCCCAACATACAAAAAACACACAAAACAAAACCCCAAAAAAAAACACACACAACAACAACAACATACAAACACACACAACAACAACATACAAACACACACAACAACAACATACAAACACACACAACAACAACATACAAACACACACAACAACAACATACAAACACACACAACAACAACATACAAACACACAACAACATACAAACACACAACAACATACAAACACACACAAGAACAACATACAAACACACACAACAACAACAACAACATACACAACAACAACAACAACAACATACAAACACACACAACAACAACAAACAAAACAAACCCACCCAAAAACATAGGAAACACAAAACAAAATAAACACACAAAACAATTTAAAATAAAAAACACAATACACACAAACAAAAACAAAACAAAAACCAAAAAAACACCAAACACACAAACACACAAAACAATAACATAGGAACACATACACACAAACACACCCCCAAAAAAATAAAAATAGGAAAAACATCACACAAAAAACACAAAAACAAAACATAAACACATACACACAAAAAACCAAAAACAAAAAACATAGGGAAAAATACCAAAAACCACAAAACTATAACATTAAAGGGAAAACAAATACACACAAAACAATAACAAAGGAAAACAGACACAGACAACCCCAACATAGGAACACACAGATATGCACAATCCCAATACAGGAACACACACAGAAACAGGCTTCCCACTCTGTGAGTTCTTATTGTAGCAGTGAGGAATGCTTGATGGTTCTCTTCCAGGCCAGCTAAGGCCTCAGAGGAGTAATTTTTTTTCAGCAGGAAAATTAAAAGATGTAAGTGTTTTTCAACAGGGCCTGAGAGGGGTAAGTGTTATCAGTAGGGACCTGAGAGGTGTTAGTGTTATCAGCAGGTGGAGGGACTGAGAGGTATAAGGGTGTTATATACAGGCAAACCTGAGAGGTGTAAGTGTTATCAGTGAGAGGTGTAAGTGTTATCAGTGGGACCTGAGAGGTGTAAGTGTTATCAACAGGAGGTGAGTGGTGTAAGTGTTATCAGTGGAAGGTAAGTGGTGTAAGTGTTATCAGTGAGAGGTGTAAGTGTTATCAGTGGGGCCTGAGAGGTGTAAGTATTATTACCAGGACATGAGAGGTGTAAGTATTATCAGCAATACCTGAGAGGTGTAAGTGTTATCAGCAGAATCTGAGAGGTGTAAGTGTTATCAGCAGGACCTGAGAGGTGTAAGTGTTATCAACAAGACATGAGAGGTGTAAGTGTGATCAGCTGAAATTGAGAGGTGTAAGTGTTATCAGCAGGACCTGTGAGGTTTAAGTGCTATCAGCAGGACCTGAGAGGTGTAAGTGCTGTCAGCAGGACCTGAGAGGTGTACGTTTTATCAGCAGGTCCTGAGAGGAGTAAGTGCTATCAGCAGGAATTGAGAGGTATAAGTGCTATCAGCAGAACCTGAGAGGTGTAAGTGCTATCAGCAGAACCTGAGAGGTGTAAGTGCTATCAGCAGGCCCTGAGAGGTGTAAGTGTTATCAGCAGGACCTGAGAGATGTAAGTGCTATCAGCAGGACCTGAGGGATGTAAGTGTTATCAACAAGACATGAATGGTGTAAGTGTGATCAGCAGGAATTGAGAGGTGTAAGTGTTATCAGCAGGTCCTGAGAGGTGTAAGTGTTATCAGCAGGACCTGGTAAGTATGAAGAAAGCTGGACAGGCTCAGAAAAAGAAAATCTTTATCCTTCCCTATATTGCACTTGTCATTGACCTTGGGATCTAGTCTAATCTTCTCTATCCCTGCACAGATAACAATGGAACGATCATTCTGTCATAAAAACAAACACATTCCATGTTATAGACACAAATTGCTTCTCAATATGTGAAACATAATATGTTTTGATGGTAGTGTTCCTTTAAATTAAGAATTACTGAAAGAAAATGTTATTGAATGTGACAAGCAGCAGGTCTGAGAGGTTATAGGAAGAAGCTATTCTCTGTACTGCAGGAAGGGCATCGGAGCGGGTTCCTTTTCATACTACAATGCACATATGTGTATATATATATATATAATATTATTATATATATACGATCTATATTATCATATAAGAATACATATATTTATTTAACATAAATAATAATAAATATAATAATATATAGTATACTAAACCATATATAATATAGTAATATAAATCTATATAAAATATATTTATAAATTATTAGAGTATACGATGTCTATCTATCAGATACAGAATTTGAAGAGCACAATTATTGTGTTTCCAGAGCAATGAAGCATTGACAGAATAAAGCGCTGATAATACATGTATATGGAGGATAAGTGCTCTGAGACACGAAGATTAGATACAGTAGATACAGTAGATACACCCTGGGGAAAAGAAAAACATCAAATTGTATCAGCAAGGTTCTTTTGGACAATTAAAACCGTTCCCATAGAAGAGAAACAATTTAAGTGATATCAATACTTTAAAGGGGAACTCTCACCACATTGATTGACTTTAAAATTGTAGGCAAAGGTGAATATAGACTATTACCAAATACACAGCTGTTCTAATTTTGCTTCCTTTTAGAGTTATAGGGCAGCTCTTATCTCCTGCTTGTGTACACAAGCTTCTCTAGGTTACCAACCACCTCTCCCTGCTAAGGAAGTGGTCAGGATGTTGATGTCATTCCCTGCTGTGTCTTATTAGCAGCACAGGAGCTTATTTATTTTAATTACTGACAAACTTTAACCCTTTAGAGTTCTGTAACCTCGTGCCCTGATATTTAGAAATATTCAGCACTAATGTATCTCTAACAGGCTCAGCTGGAAGTAGAAGAGCTGAAATGCCAGTCACTGCTGTAGAACCGCCCCCATCCTGAACAGGAAGCGGAAGCTTGAAGCTGTAGAAGCTCCCACAGCCTGAAAGGAAGCAAAATCAGAACAGCAATATATTTGGTAATAGTCTTTATTTACCTCCGCCTACCTGTTTGAAGCCAAACAATGTGGTGAGACGCCCCTTTAAGCAAGTAACACCTTTCCTGATCTCCGATGAACACAGCAGTATAAATATTGCCTCGTGGGTGGGGCTGGTGGGGGGGGTATGTAGCTTGGTGTCATGTGCATGATTTTGGGTTCTTATGCCATCCTAATATTAAGGTCCGGTTGTGATATTCTATGTGCAGGAAGAATCTACAGTCGGGACGCGTTAGGCAGGTAAAGGGTTGAACCTTCCTCGCTGCTAATTTCCATTATTTTTTTCAGATTTTGATTTTTTTAAATTTTTATAGCAAGTATTAAGCCAGAGCGAGTGCGGCGGGAGCTCAGCCCCTGCTGTATCATTTTCTTTACAATTCCCGGCAGCTCTGCTCACTGCACCTCTGCTAACCCTACTGTGTATGGGGCCCCGGAGCAGACGGATGTCACTGCACCTCTGCTAAACCTACTGTGTATGGGGCCCTGGAGCAGACGGATGTCACTGCACCTCTGCTAACCCTACTGTGTATGGGGCCCCGGAGCAGACGGATGTCACTGCACCTCTGCTAACCCTACTGTGTATGGGGCCCGGAGCAGACGGAGGTCACTGCACCTCTGCTAACCCTACTGTGTATGGGGCCCCGGAGCAGACGGATGTCACTGCACCTCTGCTAACCCTACTGTGTATGGGGCCCGGAGCAGACGGAGGTCACTGCACCTCTCCCTAACCCTACTGTGTACGGGGCCCCGGAGCAGACGGATGTCACTGACCTCTGCTAACCCTACTGTGTATGGGCCCCAGAGCAGATGGATGTCACTGCCCCTTCTGCTAACCCTACTGTGTATGGGGCCCTGGAGCAGACGGATGTCACTGCACCTCTGCTAACCCTACTGGTATGGGGCCCCGGAGCAGACGGATGTCACCGCACCTCTGCAAACCCCTCCTGTGTATGGGGCCCGGGAGCAGACAGATGTCACTGCCCCTCTCTAACCTACTGTGTATGGGGCTCTGGGGGCAGACGGAGGTCACTGCCCCTCTGCTAACCCTACTGTGTAAGGGCCCCGGAGCAGCCGGATGTCACGGGAGATCTGCTATCCCTACTGTGTATGGGGCCCCGGAACAGACGGATGTCACTGCACCTCTGCTAACCCCTACTGGTATGGGGCCCCGGAGAAGGACGGAGGAAACTGCACCTCTGCTAACCCTACTGTGTAGGGGGCCCTGGCAGACGGATGTCACTGCACCTCTGCTAACCCTACTGTGTATGGGGCCCGGAGCAGACGGAGGTCACTGCGCCTCTGCTAACCCTACTGTGTATCGGGTCTGCAGCAGAATATGACACAGCACCTCTGCTAACCCTACTGTGTATGGGGCCTCGGAGCAGATGGATGTCACTGCACCTCTGCTAACCCTACTGTGTATGGGGCCCCGGAGCAGACGGATGTCACTGCACCTCTGCTAACCCTACTGGGTATGGGGCCCGGGGAGCAGACGGATGTCACTGCACCTCTGCTAACCCTACTGTGTATGGGGGCCCGGAGCAGACGGAGGTCACTGCACCTCTGCTATCCCTACTGTGTATGGGTCCCCGGAGCAGACATAATGCTATTAAGATGGCTCTGATCTTGGGTAATAGTTACTAATCTTTGTAGTGAGAAAACCCCTTTAGTTACTTTGCTACAAGCAGGAAGTAATAGGAGCAAAAAACACGGCAGCTACGGAAACCTTCATTAGACGTCAGGAGCACCTTCCCCCTTCATTTAGACCAGGCGTCCTCAAACTGCGGCCCTCCAGCTGTTGGGAAACTACAACTCCCATGATGCATTTATATAGTCTATACATGTGGGATTGATGGGAGTTGTAGTTTCCCAACAGCTGGAGGGCCGCAGTTTGAGGATGCCTGATTTAGACGATCCCCGTGGAAGCTAAAGGACCAAACAGCGGGATCAGAGCCGGCTGCCATCCCTGCTGTTAGTGGCAGGTGCAGCTGTCACCCTCCACGGGAGGAGCGGGGCCTTCACTCCTTGGGTCCAAATCTTGTATACCAACTCCAGGCTTCAAAAAGCAAAAAAAGTCTAGATTACTAAGATTCTGGCTACTGAATGAGGAACAGCTCCCATCAATGAGGAGTCCACATGGCCAGCGAAGAAGGCGCCATTATTCGAGCCAGGTTCTATCGATCTATCTTCACTCTCTCCATGTGATGAAGCGTTTACATCTCCGAATTTCACGACGCCCCTGTTCAATCATTTTTAGAGCTCATGTGTCTGGAGCCGATAACTCACCCGGTGAGAGCCAGGGATGAAATACGACGCGAACGCTAATAGGATTTTGCTTTGCTCACATGTCCTACGGTTGTATCAGCGATGAGGTGAGGAGGCTGGAAGATGTATGGTTCAATCATGGCGACCTCCTGTGATACATTGTTGCCATTGATTCCTTTAGTTGTTTTGGAACGCTCTTCAATCATGAGGGCACTCTGACTTAGGGCTTAAAAGGCGGGATCTGAAGGCTGATGATAGAGGGTGGCTTCAGCCACTATCTCCCTCCAACATGAGGTCAAAAGTTTAATTTCACTCTTGTTGAGCCAGGGATGTTTTCTGATTAGGAGTCAAGAAGGAATGTTTGAAAGAAACTTTGAGGTTCTTAGTTCCAGTTTTGATCAAAATGTTTAAGCCATTCCCCGACTTCAACGGGCCCCAATGCGGGATGGTCTACATGTTCGTACTCTTTTGAGTCCAATTCAGCCTTCTCAATTGGGTCATCCGACCTCATAATCCAAGAGATGAAAAAACCCCGTTTATACGCATCATTGCAATGATCTATGAACTTGTGGGGATGGGGGTGTGCAGACACCAAATGGAGGCTCATTCCTCTGGTATAAGGTAAAGAAGCATATATTCAAATGAACGTCTAGTTTGCCCCCACTGCACCACCCCCTTTTGAAACATACACAACTGAGAACACAGTTGTACACTGGCATGGCTGTTGGAATATCTACACCCACTCATATCAGTAGTACACCATAAGTAAAAGGTATCAAACAACTGGAAACCTACAAGCATTCATGCTAATCTAAATACATGCAAACAAATTTGAGGTTCATAGTTCACAGTTACGATCAAAAATGTTAGCCACCCCGACTTCAAAGGGACCAATGCGGAATGTTTTTCTCCAAAAATGAGGTCAAGTGTCTTCTACCTTTATAGTTCTTGCCTTCTTCTGGATCAACACTGCAGGACAATAGGCTGCACTGTAGGGACCTCTGACTTTCCTCAGCCTTGCAAACTTTTCAGCTTAGCTTTGTAACCATATGTGATCTCTCAGAATGATTCAATTATGGGACTTGTGTTGTACTTTGAATTTGGATAAAAGTCAAGTTGAACTTCAGTTCAGGTTGGCCAGAAATTTGTGGTGAAGATGGACCGTAACCAGAGCCCTTAGTGCGTGATGGGTTAGAAAATTTGAATTAGTCCAGAGTCAGAGCCCAGTGTTGGATGTCACACTCCTATCCAAAATCATTCCGATTTCAATGCACCTTTGGGTACCCTAATGTTAGCTGAACTGGAGGTGACAATGAAATATAGATCCCACCTCAAGAACCCACACCTATCTCAGGAATGGGCCCCTAGAAGTGCCGGCTTGGAATGGAGATCGGGACACACTTGCTCATAACTCTCAATTATGTTTTTGGGAATTCCCAGTACAAGGGGGCGCTGTGTTTCTCCTTCTGTTTTTATGGGAGTTTCCAGTACGGGAGCGCAGTGTTCCTTCATCCTGCTTCTTCAATGGTGCACCTCAGTATAGGGGAGGCTGGTGTTCTCCATTTCCTCTCTGGGGTTTCCAGTACAGGGGAGTGCTGTGTTCTCCATTCTGTTCTATGGAAGTTCCCAGTACAGGGGAGTGCTGTGTTCTTTATTCTGTTCTATGGGAGTTCCCAGTACAGGGGAGCACTGTGTTCTCCATTCTCATCTATGGGAGTTCCCAGTACAGGGGAGCGCTGTGTTTTCTCCATTCTCTTGTATGGGAGTTCCCACTACAGGAGAGCGCAGTGTTCTCCATTCTGTTCTATGGGAGTTCCCAGTACAGGGGAGCGCTGTGCTCTCCATTCTGTTCTATGGGAGTTCCCAGTACAGGGGAGCGCTGTGTTCTCCATTCTTCTCTATGGGAGTTCCCAGTACAGAGGAGCGCTGTGTTCTTCATTCTCCTCTATGGGAGTTCCCAGTACAGGGGAGCGCTGTGTTCTCCATTCTCTTCTATGGGAGTTCCCAGAACAGGGGAGCGATGTGTTCTCCCTTCTGTTCTATGGGAGTTCCCAGTACATGGGAGCGCTGTGTTCTTCATTCTGTTCGATGGGAGTTCTCAGTACAGAGGAGCGCTGTGTTCTCCATTCTCCTCTATGGGAGTTCTCAGTACAGGGGAGCGCTGTGTTCTCCATTTTCCACGATGGGAGCTCCCAGTACAGGGGAGCGTTGTGTTCTCCATTCTGTTCTATGGGAGTTCCCAGTACAGGGGAGTGCTGTGTTCTCCATTCTGTTCTATAGGAGTTCCCAGTTCATGGGAGTAGAGATAAAAGAAAAACACAAAGGGGGCGCACAATAGTGAAGATCGTAAAAAAAGAGAACGGTAGAATATGGGTAAATATGCTTACCTTATGAGGTTGCGCTACTAATATAGAGGCACAACTCTCATATGCGCTTGCAGGGCTTTGAGGTGCCGTAGCCCTTATCACGGCGGCCGCTGGTCTCGTGTATTCCGGTGTTCAAATGGACGCCGGATAGATCTGGAGGCAGGAATGAAAAGATGGACCCGGCGCACGTGCAGCTTCGATGAAAGTCAAGGATGCTGACTTATTTTAAAAGTGTCTTTAATTCTTAAAAGATGCAGGGGTAGTGTGCCCTCGCACCATTAAAAACTTTGGACAATAAAACCCAACGCGTTTCCCGCCATACACCGGCGCTTTCTCAAGGGTAATACAGTGATAAAGATGCAAAGGTATTTAAATAGAGTGTTGTTTTCTTATAGGCCAGCCTGAGTGTCAGTCAGCATATCAAAGGATCCGACTGGAGAACTCTGTTGTCAATCAAAGCTCATCACTGACAACATCACAGAAAAGAAGATCGTCCGTGTCAGTGTGTGGTTGGAGGAACAATACATCAATCAAAATTGTCGGTGTTAGTTTTTCAAAGCCCTGGAAATCGTAAAGGGAAGTTTCTACGGCCTGGAGGAAGCAGCGCTGCAGTACAAAAAATGTAGCAATATAAATAAATAACAATAATAAATAATAAATAATAAACCAACCTATGGTAGAACGAACTACTGTCTATGAGAAATATAATGGAAATGTGTCGAAGGTACATATCTAACAGGCGCGTTTCACGTCACGCGCCTGTTAGTTATGTACCCTCAACACATCTCCATTATATTTCTCATAGACAGTAGCTCGTTCTACCATAGGTTGGTTTATATTACCCGCTCTTCTCTTATTGGTCAGTTTCTTTCACACATGTTTTTCGCTAACCACCCTCCAGAGCTCTACTCCGTTCTAATTCCCATAGACAGTAGCTCGTCCTATCATTGGTTCATTCAAAATACCCACCCCCATTCTGATTGGTTCTCCACATTTCAACATTTTGCCCCGAGTATTTTCCCATTATATTTCTCATAGACAGTAGCTCCATCTACTATTGGCTAGTTTATAACACCCGCCTAGTCTCTGATTGGCTTATTTTGTATAGAGCATACGCTGGCTTCCTTAGCGCCCTATCAGGAAGGAAATTTCTATATAGATTCCGATTTCATGTTGCGCTTTTTCTACAGCTTTTCCGCTACTTCTCAGGCTACATTTATAGACACTTCTATATTAAATCCCATTACATGATTGGTGGATTCATATTTCCTGTCTTATTCTTCCCCTTTGGCAGAATATATTTACGATAAAACATATAAAAACAAAAACAACTTCAAGGGTTTTAATTCAGTAAATTGTATCACTTTACATGTTTTAACTTGATGTATTATTGTTATTTATTTATATTGCTACATTTTTTGTACTGCAGCGTTGCTTCCTCCAGGCCGTAGAAACTTCCCTTTGCGGTTTCCATGGCTTTGAAAAACTAACACCGACCATTTTGATTGATGTATTGTTCCTCCAACCACACACTGACATGGACAATCTTCTTTTCTGGGATGTTGTCAGTGATGAGCTTTGATTGACAACAGAGTTCTCGAGTCGGATCCTTTGATATGCTGACTGACACTCAGGCTGGCATATAAGAAAACAACACTCTATTTAAATACCTTTGCATCTTTATCACTGTATTACCCTTGAGAAAGCGCCGGTGTATGGCGGGAAACGCGTTGGTTTTTACTGTGCAAAGTTTTTAATGGTGCGAGGGCACACTACCCCTGCATCTTTTAAGAATTAAAGACACTTTTAAAATAAGTCAGCATCCTTGACTTTCATCGAAGCTGAACGTGCGCCGGGTCCATCTTTTCACTCCTGCCTCTAGTTCATGGGAGTGCTATTTTCTCTCTTCTGCTCTATGGGAGGTTCTAGTACAGAGAAGGGGTGTGTTCTCCATTCTGAGCCAACACGTTCCTATCTCTATGGGAATATAGGTGATCAGTATGTTCTAGGAACTCCAACAGAACAGAATGGAGAGTCGTGTGCTTGCCCGACCACCTTTCCATTCGGTGCCAACCCTTTTAGGGATCTGTTTCCAAGAGAGGTGCAGGTCTTATCACACTTTAGTGCCATACCCTATCAATAGACAATCAAAGTCTATGATGGGAAGACCCCTTTAAGGTGGTCAATATGGGCAAATGGTTGGATGAAGATGGTATGACCCTGCCCTACATTGCTCCATAGATCGCCACATGTACTAAGATGTGTTATTTCATGAAGTTACATCAGTTTTTTACAAAGTTTCGCACTTGGCGTTGCGGATATTTACGCTTTTGGTCATTTCTAAGCTTTTTGTGTCATGTCTGCTCCTCTTATGTCATCTGCAATCAACACGTCAGTCGCTCAATCCAGTCAGTCCTGCAAGAAACTTCAAAGATAGTAATCAGATGTTTTTACCAGATGTTATTTGCTGCGTGCGCTGCTTTGTGGGTGTGCATATATTACCTAATGATGTTAGACGTGGTCTATTCAGATGTACATTGACGCTCTTCATGCCCACGACACAGGAAAACAAGGTTTGTTTTCACTAGTTAAAAGGACACTCCAGAGGAAGAGAACAGAACAAAAGTTATGCATTGCCTACCTTACCTTTTTTTTTCTTTCTTTCTTTAGGGTAAGCTGTTAATATAAATTTGATAGCCCGGTGTTTTTTTAAATACATCAGAAAGTTATTACCTGTTTTTGGGGTGCCCCTATATACAAATAAAAGGTCATCTTCAAATCTTTTAAAAAAAGACTTTAATTTTCTACGAAAAAGGGTTTAGGTCCGCTTGTGAAGGGCTTTTGAGAAAGCCAAAATACAGATTAGCATACGAAGGAGCCACTCTGGTCCCCATTGCTGTGCCCAATCTTTGATGGAAGTGGGAAATTATTATACACAATAATACTTAGCCCTTTTAGCAGGAATTCTTTTTTGTTTGTTATCATTTTTCGTCTCCTTCCAGACACAATTTAAAGCCCCTTACCAAGTATGCGAATATTTGACACAATAGTTCAAGAAACTAAAATTTTCCCTTTTAGGCCCAAACCCAAATTTTTAGTTTTGCTCCCAGTTTTAAATGATTCTAAGACCACAAACTTAAGGTTGTAAGTACAAGTCTAAATATTTAGACATGTTTGACAAATAATTCAGGAAATTTTTGGTCTATCCGGCGGACTTTGTAAATCTTTTTGGATCTTCAGCAGATGGTAAAGAAACGGCCTGGAAGGTCCAATGACTGTAAGGAAGTTTATTTTATTTTTTTGTGATTAATTTCATTTGTTACTACATCTGTCAAGAATTTTTGGAATTCAATCTGTAAATTCAGATATGCATCCTCTGAAACCTCTGTATAGCAACATTCATCTTTTAGAATACATGAAGCTTCTTGATTATACGTCTGGAAGTTTTATCGGCCTTTATCGGCGTTCCGTATCACTATGTCTTGATTTTAGAGCTTTTTTCTTTTTTTGTGTTAAATTTTTATTTGGTGGATGTTTCAATTTAGAATTTCTAAGATCTGTAGTGATCAAATCCTGAAATAGTGCCTCGTGGTTACCTTGTGCCCATGTGGAGTAGAAACTAGATTTTGCAATTATCCTAATCTCCCCATTTGAAGGTGTCTAAAATAGGACATAGTAATAGGAGTCTATAAGGGGACATAGTCATAAGGGTCTATAAGAGGACATAGTCATAGGGGTCTATAAGAGGACATAGTCATAGGGGTCAATAAGGGGACATCGTCATAGAAGTCTAAAAGAGGACATAGTCATAGGAGTCTAAAAGAGGACATTATCATAGGGGTCTATAAGAGGACATAGTCATAGGAGTCTAAAAGAGGACATAGTCATAGGGGTCTATAAGAGGACATAGTCATAGAGGTCTATAAGAGGACATAGTCATAGGGGTCTATAAGAGGACATAGTCATAGGGGTCTATAAGAGGACACAGCCACAGGGGTCTATAAGTGGACATAGTCACAGGGGTCTAATAGAGGACATAGTCATAGGAGTCTTTTAGACAACCTAGTCATAGGGGTCTATAAGAGAACAAAGTCATAGAGATCTATAAGAGGACAAAGTCATGGGGATAGGGACGACAGCTATGCAGATCAATGTGATACAGTGACTTCTGCAGCATTGCTGGCAGCACTCATCTCTGGATATGACACTGAGCACTCAGCTTCTTTGGTCGCCCATGGTGAGGTCTGTTCTGAGTGAAACCTGTCTTTGTCATTAAAGCAGTGTATGGTCTTGGCCCCCCATGCTGAAGCTCAGTGTCAGGGTGTCGGCATCTTCTTATAACCTCGGCCATCTTTATGCAGAGCTACAATTTTTTTTATTAGATCCTCAGACAGTTCTTTGCCATGAGGAGCCATGTTGGACTTCCAGGGACCAGTGTGAGAGAGTGTGAGAGCGATGACAGCAAATGTAACACACCTGCTCCACAATCGCACTTGAGACCTTGTAAAACTAACGAGTCACATAACACCACAGAGGGAAAAATTGCAAATTGGGCACAATTTGTTCATTTTCACTTAGGGTTGTACTGATATTTGTTGTCAGCGCTTTAGACATTGATGGCTGTGTTAAGTTTTTAAGGGCACAACAAATTTCTACCATTATACCAGCCTCACATCGACTACTTTACATTGTATCAAAGTGTTATCTCTTCACTGTTGTCCCATAAAAAGATAGAATTTAATATTTACAAAATTCTGAGATACTGTATGTACTGATATGCTGCATGTATGTACTGTATGCTGATATATAGACCAATATATACTGGTATACACTGATATATACCCATATACTTTGATATATACAGATATACGCTGATATATACACCAATATATACTGGTACACACTGATATATACCCATATACTTTGATATATACAGATATACGCTGATATATACACCAATATATATACTGGTACACACTGATATATACCCATATACTTAGATATATACAGATATACGCTGATATACATCAGTATACGGCAGGTTAGATGAACAGCTTGCGCTCGCCGTCTGGGAGGAAGCAGTGAAACGCGTCGGCTTGTGAGATCGTTTCTGACATTTAAGCTTTTATCTCACTTCTCTCTCTTTACTTTCGGCAGAAGAGTAACAGAGGTAACGCGTTGCTAGGCGACAGACAGGACGGCGAGGTAATGCGGGGTCTGTGTAGGAGTTGGATGGGTTAATAATCACAGAATTGTCGCTGTGGCTCCACGAGGCTTCAACAATAGAAGAAGTTCATGTATATTCTGTGGTTTAGTAACTATGTGAACCCCCGTCCGGCCATCGGCGACTCTGCGGCTTCACATGTTTCATAGTTTCATAGTTTCATAGTTTGTAAGGCTAAAAAAAGACGAGACGTCCATCCAGTTCAGCCTGTTGTGCTAAGGTGTTGATCCAGAGGAAGGCAAAAACCCCAATGAGGTAGAAGCCAATTATCCTCATTTTAGGGAAAAATTCCTTCCCGACTCCAATCTGGCAATCAGAAAATCCTGGATCAATGACCCCTCTCCTGATCCTAGTCACTATAACTTGTTATATTATTACGCTCCAGAAATGCATCTAAACCATTTTTGAACTCTGTTAGTGAATTCACCATGACAAGTCCCTCTGGCAGAGAATTCCACAGTCTCACTGCTCTTACAGTAAAGAATCCCTTTCTATGTTTATGTAGAAACTTTCGTTCCTCAAGACGTAGCGGAGGCCCCTTGTTCTAGATACAGCCTGGGTATAAATAAATCTTGGGAGAGATTCTATATTGACCTTGATGTATTTAAACATATTTTTTATGTCCCCCGATAGCCTTCTTTCTTAAACTAAATACCCTAATCTTGCCAATCTTTCTGTGTACTGTAGTCCAACCCAGTCCTTTTATTATTTTTGTTGCGCCTTTGTACCTGTTCAAGCTTACAATGTCTTTCTGTGCACTGGTGCCAAAACTGTACACAATATTCCATGTGTGGTCTAAACAGTGACTTGTATAATGGAAGAATAATGTTCTCATCATGTGAATCTATGGCCCTTTTAATACACCCCATGATCCTATTTGCCTTTGCTGCTGCTGCCTGACACTGGCTGCTACAATTAAGTTTACTGTCCACCAGGATCCCCAAGTCCTTCTCCAGTCACTTTTACCCAGCGTTTTTCCATTTAACATGTAGTCATGTAATGGATTTTTCCTCCCCATGTGCATAACCTTGCATTTATCTGTATTAAACCTCATCTGCCATTTCCCTGCCAGGCCTCCAACTTATCCAGATCCCTTTGTAATAACATATTATCCTCTATTGTGTTGATTACTTTACAGAGCTTAGTATCGTCTGCAAAGATCGATATTCTACTGTGTATTCCCTGTGTAAGATCATTAATGAAAATGTTAAAGAGGATAGGGCCCAATACTGACCCTTGTGGTCCCCACTAGTAACAGCGATCCAGTCTGAGTATGTACCGTTAATTACTACCCTTTGTTTTCTATCAGTGAGCCAGTTGCTTACCCACTTGCACACATTTTCCCCCAGTCCAAGCATTCTCATTTTATTTACCAACCTTTTATGTGGCACCGTATCAAATGCTTTAGAAAAATCTAGATATATGACATCCAGTGCCTCACCCGATCCAGTCTAGCACTGACTTCCTCATAGAAGTGATGAGATTTGTCTGACAGGATCCGATCCTTCATGAACCCGTGCTGGAACGGCGTTATACATTTATTGTTCAGTGAGATACTCCAGGATAGCATCTCTGAGAAAACCTTCGAACATTTTACTACAAACAGAGGTTAAGCTTACTGGCCTATAGTTTCCTGGATCACTTTTTGATCCCTTTTTGAATATTGGCACCAATTTGCTATGCGCCAATCCCTTGGGACATACCCGTTATTAGACAGTCCATAAATATTAAGAATAGGGGCTATCTATGACATCACTTAACTCCCTTAGGACACGTGGGTGTATGTCACCTGGACCTGGGGATTTGTCTATTTTAATCTTCTTAAGACGGAGCTGCACTTCTTCCTGGGTTAGACAAGAAACTTTTAAGTTGGAGTTTACCTCATCTCTCTGTTGCATGGCCCGGTACCGTAAAAGACGCAAATAAGCAATTTAGCATGAAGCTGCTGACAGGAAACCCGTGTCCACCCCGCTGGCTATCATCGCCGTCACGACCAGCCGCCCCCCCCCCACACGCTTGCGACATTTGGCGCCACCGAAGGAACAAGCACTTGAGTGTCAGGTAGAAATGTACCTCTTCTTCTCTGGGTACAATTGTTTTACTAAGATTATCCTCTTCCTTGTCTCCACCTGCGTGTGCTCTAGATGTTTATGACTTTCGGGTGAGGATGTGTATCTGCCTACTTATTACCACATCCAAGAGGGATTAAGGGTAAAATGGATCTGGTAATTTATATAATAAAATAATAAACTTGACGCGTTTCGCACAGAGAACCCGCACTTCATTGGGACCACTAATTTATTTAATAAAATAATAAAACTCGACGCGTTTCACACACAGAACCTGTGCTTCATCTGGACCACTAATTTATTTCATAGAGAAATTCCATCAGTTTATCCCAAAGATTTTGTCTGATCCATGTCTCAAACCACACAGTTTCCATTAAGAAGAGTTACCCCCAATTTATGGAGTTGGATAACCACAAGGCTCTTCTCCCTGCAGTAGACGGTGCCATGTCTCTGGATGCACCTTCTTTCCCTTAGGGCTCTTTCTGGGCTTTTTAGTTCCCCTTTTATTAAACTCTTCTCTACCCATCAACTGGTTTCTGAAGGACTTAGATGTCTAGGAGGAAGTCCCGTCTCTCAGAAGGTTTGCTTCAACTCCAAAAGGCTTGACATAAGACTTTGTATCATAGAGATTCTCCATTAGTTTATCCAGTTGAGACCCAATGAGTCTGTCTGGTTTATATTCCAAGCCAAAGATGTTCCATTTATAAGATGTATCCATCACACATGGTGTTGTCAAATGGTTTCTGGAGGACTAAACTCGTTGGTGGGAGTCCTATCCCTAAGAATTGCTTCAACGCAATAATTTTTATAATAGAGAAATTCCATTAGTTTATCCAGTTGAGAAACAAAGATTTTGTCTGGTTTATATTTCAAACCACACAGGTTCCATGTAGAAGAGTTACCCACAATTCATGGAGATGGATAACCACAAGGCTCTTCTCCCTGCAGTAGACGGTGCCATGTCTCTGGATGCACCTTCTTTCCCTTAGGGCTCTTTCTGGGCTTTTTAGTTCCCCTTTTCTTAAACTCTTCTCTACCCATCAACTGGTTTCTTCCAAACTAAAATGTCTAGGTGGAAGTCCCGTCTCTCTGAAGGTTTGCTTCAACCTGGAAAGGCTTGACATAAGACTTTGTATCATAAAGATTCTCCATTAGTTTATCCAGTTGAGACACAATGAGCGACATGTATGAACGGGCTTTTCGCCTGTTTTTTGGAGTAACCTGCGGCTCCCGGCCTGAATCCCCCTGTCGGACACAGGGATGCAGTGTTAGGCGCAGCGTTCGCCACTTTCAGCTGCGCCGCGCATGAAGGGGCGGGCAGTGGGCGCGGTGTGGGCGCGGTATGGGCGTTCCGGGGCAGGACGCGGCGCGCTCGTATACTCCGAGGCATGTACGATCGCGAGTCGGCAAAGTGAGGCGCATTGCAGCGCTCGGCAGCTCCGACAGGCAGACCTAGTTGATTCTGGTCTAAATGATCCGGCGGAGGCGAAGTGAAGCAGGATCAGAACATGAGAGGAAACAGAAGATCGCAAGAGAAATCTCGACGCTCAGCTCCGTGCGGCATGGAGTATGATTCCAAAAAAAATCGCCTTTATAAAGGCGGAAAACATTCTCAGAAAAAGAGCTCAATACTTCAAAAATAAAAAATAAATTAAAAAAAAATCACTTTCCAAAAATCCAGAACGGCGCAATATCAGGAATTAGGATCTTGGAAATTGCCGGGAAATACAGTAATTCAAATTCTGTAAGCTATTCTGAAATAAGCAGAAATATTAATTCAATAAAATCATTTTTATTTATTTATTTTCGTTAGCCAAGGATCAATAGTATGGGTGTAACAAAAATAAAGAAATAAAGATGATTTTATTGAATTATTTTTTTTTTCGTTACCCCCATATTATCATTCGTTTTATATACACATCGGTACAACTTCTGTAGTCTTATCATTTGATTTCGGGCACGTACAGTTTTATTCCAGATTGCATTAGAAAACCCATAAGAGCGTCGCTCGCTCTCCCCCTTGGTCCAAATAACCGCGCCTCTTTAACTTAGCCAATCACAAACAGAGCTCCGCTCTGCATTTCTCTTTTCCCCTAGAACTCTATGAGAAAGTAGCTCACGCTCTGATTGGCCGGCATAGCCAAGCCCCCGCTAGCTCAACCAATCAGCTCTTTTCAGCATTTTTACTGTATTTTGAACTGTCCCGCCTTTGATTCTGATTGGTCAATATTTCTCCATAGGTTATAATGGTTCACTGTCGCTCCTATTCTGATTGGCTGGCTTCTGCCGACCAATGAGAATAGCTTACAGAATTTGAATTACTGTATTTCCCGGCAATTTCTAATATCCAAATTCCCGATATAGCCGTTCTAGATTTTTGGAAAGTGATTTTATTTATGTATTTTTTTATTTTTGAGGTTTGAGCTCTTTTTCAGAGAATGTTTGACACCTTTATAAAGGCGATTTTTTGATTCATACTCCGCACGGACATCTTTAATGATTTCTCGCTGTTTTCCAGCCTGTTTCGAATCAGAATACATGTTCGGTGCAGTCCCTTCTGCGCCTAAGTCCCGCACGCCCCCACACACTGGCGAGGCGCGGGGATTTTTACAGGGTATGTAGGGAGCGCGCCCCGGCGCCGACATAAATCAGGCACAGATTTTTGCCGGAAAACTGTCGGAAAGGTGCCCCCCCCACACTGGGGAGATTCATACATGTCGCCCTAAGTTCTCAAGGTGGAAGTCTCATCTCTCAGAAGGTTTGCTTCAACTCCGAAAGGCTTGATATAAGACTTTGTATCATAGAGATTCTCCACTGCTTTAACCAGTTGAGTCACCATGAGTCTGTCTGGTTTGTATTCCAAACCCAAAATGTTCCATTTATAGGAGGTTTCCACCATCCATGGTGTTGTCAGCTGTTTTCTGGAGGACTAAACTCATTGATGGGAGTCCCATCCTTAAGAATTGTTTCAACACAAGAATTTTTATCATATTAAAATTCCATCAGTTTGTCCAGTTAAGACCCAAAGATTTTGTCTGGTTTATATTTCAGACCACACAGGTTCCATTCAGAAGAGTCGCCCACAATTCATGGTGATGGATAACCACAAGGTTCTTCTCCCTGCAGTAGATGGTGCCATGTCTCTGGCTGCAGCTTCTTTTCCTTAGGGCAGTTTCTGGGCCATTTAGTTCCCCTTTCTTAAAATCTTGTCTGTCAACTTGTTTCTCAAGGACTAAGTTCTGTAGGTGGACGTCCCATCTCTCAAGACTCCGAAAGGCTTGATATAAGACTTCGTATCATAGAGATTCTCCAGAGTTTATCCAGTTGAGACCCAATGAGTCTGTCTGGTTTGTATTCCAAACCAAAATTGTTCCATCTATAAAAGGTATCCACCATCTATAGTTTTGGATAACCAGAAGGCTCTTCTCCCTGCAGTAGATGGTGTCATATCTAGTTCCCCCTTGATCGAAATCTTGTCTATCCATCAACTGGTTTCTCAAGGACTAATTTCTCTTGATAGACGTCCCGCCTCTCAGAAGGTTTGCTTCAACTCCAAAATTCTTGACATAAGACTTTGTATCCTAGAGATTCTCCACTGGTTTATCCAGTTGAGACCCAATGAGTCTGTGTGGTTTGTATTCCAAACCCAAAATGTTCCATTTATAAGAGATCTCCACCATCCATGGTGTTGTCAAATGGTCTCTGGAGGACTAACCCTAACCCTAAGAAATGTTTCAACACAAGAATTTTTATCATAGAGAAATTTCATCAGTTTATCCAGCTGAGACCCAAAGCTTTTGTCTGGTTTATATTTCAAACCACACAGGTTCCATGTAGAAGAGTCGCCCACAATTCATGGAGATGGATAACCATGAGGCTCTTCTTCCTGTCTCTGGCTGCATCTTCTTTCCCTTTGGGTCTCTTTCTCTGCTTTTTAGTTCCCCCTTTCTTAAAATCTTATCTACCCATCAACTGGTTTTTGAAGGACTAAGATGTCTAGGTGGAAGTCCTGTCTCTCAGAAGGTTTGCTTCAACCCGGAAAGGCTTGACATAAGACTTTGTATCATAGAGATTCTCCATTAGTTTATCCAGTTGAGACCCAATGAGTCTGTCTGGTTTGTATTCCAAACCAAAAATGTTCCATTTATAAGCGGTGTCCACCATCTATAGTTTTGGATAATCAAAAGGCTCTTCTCCCTGCAGTAGATGGTGTCATATCTAGTTCCCCCTTGATGGAAATCTTGTCTACCCATCAACTGGTTTCTCAAGGACTAAGGGCGACATGTGTGAACGGGCTTTTCGCCTGTTTTTTGGAGTAACCTGCGCCTCCCGGCCCGAATTCCCCTGTCGGACGCAAGGATGTAGTGTTAGGCGCAGCGTTCGCCACTTCAGCTGCGCCCCGCATAAAGGGGGCGGGCAAGGGGGCGCGGTGGGGCACGGTGTAGGCGTTCCGGGGCGGGAAGCGGCGCGCTCGTATACTCCGAGGCATGTACGATCGTGAGTCGGCAAAGTGCGGCGCAGTGCAGCGCTCGGCAGCTCCGACAGGCAGACCTGGTTTATTTTGGTCTAAATGCTCCGGCGGAGGCGAAGTGAAGCAGGATCAGAACATGAGAGGAAACATCGCTGATCGCAACAGAAATCTCGGCGCTCAGCTCCGTGCAGCAGGAGTATGATTCCGAAAAATCGCCTTTATAAAGGCGGAAAACAGTGTAAGAAAAGAGCTGAACCTCAAAAATAAAAATAATAAAAAAAAAAATCACTTTCCAAAAATCTAGAACCGCACAATATCAAGAATTAGGATATTGAAATTGCCGGGGGAAAAACAGTAATTCAAAATTCTTAAAAGCTTTCTCATTGGTCGGCAGAAACCGGCCAATCAGAATAGGAGCGACAGTGAACCATAAAACCTATTGAGAACTAATTTACCAATCAGAATCAAAGGCGGGACAGTTCAAAATACAGTCAAAATGCAGAAAAGACCCGATTGGTTGAGCTACCGGGGGCTTGGCTATCTCGGCCCAAACAGAATAGGAGCGACAGGGACCCCTTTTTAGACTATGGAGAAGTTTGAACCAATCAAAATAAAAGGCGGGACAGTTCAAAATACAGTAAAAATGCTGAAAAGAGCTGATTGGTTGAGCTAGCGGGGGCTTGGCTACCGAGCCAATCAGAGCGCGGCTACTTCTCCCATTGTAGTCTATGGAGAGATCGGGGCAATGAAATCTCGGCCCCTCAGCTCCTGCGGCATGGAGTATGAATAAAAAAAAACATTTTTATTAGTTGTAAAATATTCTCTGAAAAAGAGCTGAAACCTTTTATAAACTAAATCAATTAAATCCCTAACAACGGTTTTTTCCCGAGACTGTGCTACAAAAGGGAAATTTGCAATAGAGAGAATTGCTGGAAATACAGTAATTAAATTGTTTAAGCTCTTCTCATTGGTCGGCATAAACCAGCCAATCAGAATAGGAGCAACAGTGGCCAATTCTAACCTATGGAGGAGTATTGACCAATCAGAATAAGAGCGACAGGGACAGTTTTATTTCAGATTGCATTAGAAAACCCATAGGAGCGTCGCTCGCTCTCCCATTGGTCAAAATAACCGCGCCTCTTTTAACTCAGCCAATCACAAACAGAGCTCGCTCTGCATTTCTTTTCCCCATAGAACTCTATGAGAAAGTAGCTCGCGCTCTGATTGGCTAAGCTGGACGAGCCCCCGCCGCTTCAAACAATCAGCTCTGTCGGCCTTTTTACTGTATTTTGAACTGCCCCCGCCTTTGATTCTGATTGGTCCATAGTTCTCCATAGGTTTTAATGGTTCACTGCCCGCTCCTATTCTGATTGGCCGGTTTTTTCTGCCGACCAATGAGAATAGCTTTCAAAATTTTGAATTACTGATTTCCCGGCAATTTCCAATATCCTAATTCTTGAATTAGGATATTGGAAAGTGATTTTTTTTTTATGATTTTTTTATTTTTGAGGTTTGAGCTCTTTTTCAGATAATGTTTTCCACCTTTATAAAGGTGATTTTTTTGATTCATACTCCGCACCGACATCTTTAATGAATTCCCGCTGTTTTCCAGCCTGTCTTGCATCGGAACAGATTTTCGGTGCAGTACCGCACAGCGCCCATGTCCCCGCACTGCGCCCCAAACACTGGCGAGGTGCGGCGGACTTTTCCCCGCATGTATGAGCGCACCTCCTCGGGTGGCGAATCATAGGCGCAGCGCCGCACTACGCCTCAGTCCCCGCACTGCGCCTCAAACACTGGCGAGGCGCGGCGGACTTTACATGGAATGTATGAGCGCGCCCCGGCCCCGACATAAATCAGGCGCAGATTTTGTCGGAAAACCGTCGGAAAGGTGCGCCCCGACCCGGCGAGATTCATACATGTTGCCCTAAGTACTCTTGGTAGAAGTCCCGCCTCAGAAGGTTTGCTTCAACTCCAAAATTCTTGACATAAGACTTTGTATCCTAGAGATTCTCCACTAGTTTATCCAGTTGAGACCCAATGAGTCTGTGGTGGGTTTTTATTCCAAACCCAAAATGTTCCATTTATAAGAGATCTCCACCATCCATGGTGTTGTCAAATGGTCTCTGGAGGACTAACCCTAACCCTAAGAAATGTTTCAACACAAGAATTTTTATCATAGAGAAATTCCATCAGTTTATCCAGCTGAGACCCAAAGCTTTTGTCTGGTTTATACTTCAAACCACACAGGTTCCATTCAGAAGAGTTGCCCACAATTCTTGGAGATGGATAACCATGAGGCTCTTCTTCCTGTCTCTGGCTGCATCTTCTTTCCCTTTGGGTCTCTTTCTCTGCTTTTTAGTTCCTCCTTTCTTAAAATCCTATCTACCCATCAACTGTTTTTTGAAGGACTAAGATGTCTAGGTGGAAGTCCTGTCTCTCAGAAGGTTTGCTTCAACCCGGAAAGGCTTGATATAAGACTTTGTATCCTAGAGATTCTCCATTAGTTTATCCAGTTGAGACCCAATAAGTGTCAGGTTTGTATTCCAAACCTAAAATGTTCCTTCATCCATGGTGCTGTCAACTGGTCTCTGGAGGACTAAGCTGAACCCTAACTCTAAGAATTGTTTCAACACAAGATTTTTTTTATCATAGAGAAATTCCATCAGTTTATCCAGTTGAGACCCAAAGATTTTGTCTGGTTTATATTTCAAACCACACAGGTTCCATTTAGAAGAGTTACCCACAATTCATGGAGATGGATAACCTCTCCCTGCAGTAGATGGCCATTGCTTTGGCCGATAGCTTAAAGGGGTCGTCTCACTACATTTTCACTACAGTTTCACTTTGAATTCAGGGGCGTGTTTACTGGCTTCCACTAGGCTGCAGTAGAAGCCAGGTCTGTAAAACTATAGCAACCAGTGGCTGGCAAAACTATCAGGAGAGATCACACAGGTCTTAGCTATAGCAACCAGTGCTGGCAGCCTATCAGGAGAGAACACACAGGTCTGTAGCTATAGCGACCAGTGTTGGCAGCCTATTAGGAGAGATAACTTAGGTCTGTAGCTATAGCAACCAGTGCTGGCAGCCTATCAGGATAGATCAAATAGGTTGGTAGCTATAGCGACCAGTGCTGGCAGCCTATCAGGGGAGATCACACAGGTCTGTAGCTATAGCGACCAGTGCTGGCAGCCTATCAGGAGAGAACACAAATTCGTAGCTATAGGGGACCAGTTTTTGGCAGCCAAATTAGGGAGAAAAATAACTTAGGCTTTTAGCTAAGCAACCATGTTGGCGCCAAATCAGGAAGATCAAAAAAAGGTTTTGGTACTATACCCAACCGGGCGCGGGAAGCCTACCCGGGGGGAGATCAAAACGGTCTGAATTTTATACGACCAGTGCGGCAAGCCTATCATGAGAGATCCCCACGGGTTTCTGTACATGGGGGCCAAGGAGCTGTTTGCAGCCCATACAAAGGGGATACTAGGAATGGGAGGACATTGTAATGGCCCACATTTTGGGGAAAAGGCCCTTTGTTTTTATAAGTTTTAACCAAAAAAGGGCAGCGATCCCTGAAAGTGAGAGACCCCTTAATCTACTGACTCGGGGTGTTGCAAAAACAAAAGAGGCCACCCATTTAAGATTTTCCTTGCAGAACACCTGCACCCTCATGCTTCTGACCCTGAGGAACACACCTGGGCAGATCCTTCACCCACCATCTATTATGGCCTTTAGACCCGGGAGGGTTTTTTTCGGGGAAACCGTTCTTTGGGACTGGGCCCCCATCCGAGGCTTTTTTTTGCAGATCTGCATTTAATTGTGCGCACCCCTTCGTTTTTATTCACTTTTTTGCTTCCCCTTGAATGAACCCAATTTCCCCTCCAGGAGTTTTAAAAATTTCCTTTTTCTCTTGCCCCAAACAAAATCTAAAAGGAGGTGATGACATTGCCGGAACCGCGGCGCTATCGCAGGGCCCGGGTAAAAATAGGGCAAATGGCCGTTTTTCTTATTTTTCCACTTGTTTTTCCCCGGAAAATTGAAAAAATTTCCCCAAAAAAAAGGGGGTGACCCCCAACATTCATTTTTTCCCAAAAAAAGCTTTCCTAAAGTTTTTAAGGCGTAAATGAGACTTTTCACCCCCGAAAATTTTAAAAGAAATATGGACCCTCCTTTTTCAAAACCCACTGCCCAAAAGGGTATTTTAAAGTGCAAAGGGTGTAAGGTTTCTTTTTTCCCAATAAACCCAATTTTTGATGAGTTTTTTTTTTATTTCATCCCAATTTTCCCAAGGTCATATTACATATTTTTTGGTTTGAAAAAAGACACATGTCCCCCAAAATTTAAACCCAAAGGTTGGGGAAAATGTGGATAACGGGGGGAATAAGGATTTTAAAAGGGGCGTCTCACTACATTGATTCATCTCACCTCATTCTGTTTTCGTGTTTTTCCATTTTGAATTCAGGGGCGTTTACTGACTTCCACAGGCGGCAGCATAAGCCAGGTCCGTACTATAGCGACCATGCTGGAACCTATAGGAGAATGGAAAGGTCTGAAAGCTATACAACCATTGCTGGCAGCCTACCCGTAAAAGGGGAAAAGTCGTTGCTATACCCCCCCCGGTGCTGGCAGCCTATCAGGAAGATAAACACAGGTCTGTATCTATAGCGACCAGTGTTTCCGCCTATCAGGAGAGATCGAACATTTTCGGGTAGCTAAAAGCGACCAGTGCTGGCACCTTTTCAGGAGAGATGGAACGGGTCTGTACTATAGCAACCAGTGCTGCAGCCTATGGGGGGTGATCAAACATTTTTCCTGTAGCTATAGAAAACCAGGGGGCGGAGCCTATCAGGAGAGATAAACCCCCCCCCCAAAAAAAAAAAGTCCCTTGTTACCCCTTTTAAGGAAACCAGCGGGCAAACCCATCAGGGGTGGAAAAATCAAACTTTCGTAGCTAAGGACCAGGCTGGCGGGCCTATCAGGAGAAAAGGAACAGGCCTTAGCTATAGCCCCCAGTGTTGGCACCAAAGGGGGAGAGATACACGGGTTTTTTGGGAAAACCTTTTTTTGGACCAGGCTGGCGCCTATAAAGGGAGAGGAACGGGTCTTTTACAAAAGGCCCATTGTTGGCAGCCTACCCGGAGAGTTTGAACAGATCTTTTAGCAATAGGACCATGCGGGCAGCCAAATTGGGAGAGATAAAACGGGTCGGAAAGCTAAAGCGACCAGTGCGGAAACCCACCCGGAGAGTTTTAACGGGGTCTGAAAGCTATGGGAAACCAGTGCTGGCAGCCTTTTGGGAGAAAAAAAAAACCCGGTCGTTTGGGCTAAGCAACCAGGCTGGCACCTACAGGAGAAAATCAACGGGTCTTTCCTAAAAAAAACCAGTGCGGCCGCCCTATCAGGAGAAAACAAAACGGGTCAAATAGCATAAAAACCTAGGAGCTGATCCCAGCCCATAACAAGGGGGGATATTTTGGGAATAGGTGGGGGCCCCACTTTCATGGACACAATAGCAAAGGACTTGTTTAACATATAAAGAAACCCCTTGTATGAGACAAACTTTTTTTAACCCCCTATTTTTCCCCACGGGTGAAGGCTTTAAAACCCAAATTTTGGGCGTAAGAAAATTTTAAATTTCTAATCCAAGAGTTGCCCTCAGCCCGGGCCCAAATTTTAAACATGGCTACATACGTATTAAATTTTTTTTTGTTCCAGGGGTTTTTTTTTTTCCCCCCCTTTTTGGGCCCCCCCCCGGGGGTTTTTCCCCCCCTTTTTTTTTTTTAAAACCCCTTTTTAATTTTTTTTCCCTTTTTGGGGCTATAGAAAATTTTAAAAGGGTTTAAAAAAAAAAAAAAAAGAAAAAAAAAATCCCCCCCCCAAAAAAACCCAAAAAAAAAAAAAAAAAAAAAATAAAATAAAACCCCGGGGGTTTTTAAAAAAAAAATTTAAAATTTAAAAATTTTTAAAAAAAAAAAACATTTAACCCCCCCCCCTTTTTTTTTGGGGGGTTTTAAAATTTTTTTTTTATAAAAAAAAAAAATGGTTTTTTTTAAAAAAAATTTTTTTTAAAAAACCCAAAATTTTGTGGGCTTGAAAAAAATTTTTTTAATTTTTTTAAAAAAAAAAATTTTTTCCCCCCCCCGGTTTTTTTTAAAAAATTAAAATTTTAAAAAATTTTTTCCTTAACCCAAAAAAAATTTTTTTAAAAAAAAAATTTTTTAAAATTTTTTTAAAAAAAAAAAAAATTTTTTGGGGAAAAAAAGGGGGGGAAAACCCCTTTAAAGGGGGGGTTTTCCGGGCCCCCCCCTTTTTTTTCCCCCTAAGGGGGCCCCAAAACCCAAAAAAAAAATTAATTTTAAAAAACCCAAAAGGGGGGGAAAAAAAAAAGGGGGAAAAATTTTGGGGAAAAAACCCTTTTTTTTGGGGGGAAAAACCCCTTTTTTTTTGGGGGGGCCCCTTTTTCCCCGGGGACCCCGGGGGTTTTTTTTTTTTTATCTTTTAAAAAGGGGTTTTTTTTTTTTAAAAAAAATTTTTTTTTTAAAACCCGGGGGGGGTTTTTCCCCGGCCCCCCCCCGGGGGTTTTTTTTGGTTTTTAAAAATTTTTCCGGGGGGGTGGCCCAAAAAAAAAAAGGGGGGGGGGGGAAAAAAAAAAAAGGGGGGGGGGAAAAAAAACCAAAAATTTTTGGGGGGGGTTTTTCCCCCCTTTTGGGGAAAAAACCCCCCTTTTTTGGGGGGAAAATTTTTTGTTTTAAAAGGGGGGGAAAAAAATTTTTTTTTTAAAAAAAAAAAAAAAAGGGCCCCCCCCAACCCCCCCCCCCGGGGCCCCCCCCGGGGAAAAAATTTAAAAATTAAAATTAAATTTTTAAAAAAACCTAATTTCCCCAAAAAAAAAAAAAAAAAAAAAAATTTTTTTTTAAAATTTTGGGGCCCAAAAATTTTTTTTTTTTTTTTTCCTTGGGGTTTTTTAAAAAGGGGGTTTTTTTGGGGGGGGAAAAAAAAAACCCTTTTTAAAAATTTTAAAAATTTTTTGGTTTTTTTTTTTAAAATTTTTTTTTTTAAATTTAAATTTTTTTTTTTTAAAAAAACCCCCCCTTTTTGGGGGGGGGGGAAAAAAAAAAAAATTTTTTTTTTTTTTTTTTTTTAAAAAAAAATTTGAAAGGTTTTTTTTTTTTTTTTTAAAAATTTTTTGGGGGATTTGGGGGGCTGTTTCTTTTTAAAAAAAATTTTTAAAATTTTTAAAAAAAACCCCCCCAAAAAAAAAAAAAAATTAAATTTTCCCCCTTTTTTTTTCCCCCAAAAAAAACCCCCTTTTTCCCCCCCCCCCCCGGGGGGGGGAACCGGGGGGGGGGGTTTTTTTTCCCCCCCCCGGGGGGGGGGGAAAAGGGGAGGGTTTTTAAAAATTTTAAAAAAAAAGGGGGGTTCCCCCGGGGGGAAAAACCCCCAAAAAAAAAGGGGGGGGGCCCTTTTTTTAAACCCCGGGGGGGGTTTTTTGGGGGGGGGGGGGGCCCCCTTTTTTCCCCCCCCCCAAAAAAAAAAAAAAACCCCCCCCCCCTTTTTTTAAAAAAAAAAAAGGGGGGGGGGGGGGGGTTTTTTTTTAAAAAAATTCCCCCCCAAAAAAGGGGGGGGGGAAAAGGGGCCCCCCCTTTTTTTAAAAATTTTTTGGGGGCCCTTTGGGGGGAAAATTTTTTTTTTTAAAAAGGGGGAAAAAAAAAAAAATTTCCCCTTTAAAAAAAGGAAAATTTAAAAAAAAAAATTTTTTTTGGGAAAACCCTTTTTTGGGGGGAAAAAAAAAACATTAAAAAAAAATTGGGGGCCCCCCCTTTAAAATTTTTTGGGGGGGGGGTTTTTAAAAACCCGGTTTGGGGGGGTCTTTGGGGCCCCTTTTTTTTTGGGGGAAAGGGTTTTAAATTTTTTTTTAAAAAAATTTTTTAAAATTTTTGGGGGTTTTTTTGGGGGGTTTTTAAAAAAAAATTTTTTTTTTTGGGGGGTTTTTTAAAAAAAAACTTTTTAGGGGGAAAAGGGCCCCCCGGCCCGGGGGTTGGGAAGGGTTTTTTAAGGGGAAAAAAAAAAAAATTTTTTTTTTGCCCCTTTTAAAAAAAAAATAAAACCCCTTTTTTTTTGGGGGGGGCCCAGGGGTTTTTTTCCCCCCCTTTTTTTTTTTAAATTTTTTAAAAAACCTTTTTTTTGCTTTTAAAAAAAAAATTTGGCCCCGGGGGGGGGGGGGGTTTTTTAAAAAAGGGTTTTTTTGAGAAAAATTTTTTTTGGGGTTTGGGTTTTTCCCCCTTTTGGGGGAAAACCCTGAAAAACCCCCGGGGAAAAAAATTTTTTTTCCCCCCCGTGGGAAAAAATTTTTGGGGGGGTCCCCAAAGGGGGGGTTTGGGTTTTGGGAAAACCCTTTGGTTTTTTTAAATTTTGGGGGGAAAAAACCCTTTTTTCCCCTTAGGGCCCCCCCAAAAATTTTAATTTGCTGTAAAACCTAATAAAAACATAAGTACATAAGATCACCAATGACGCTTTTCCCGGCAATTCTTTTAATCACAATTCCTGAGGTAGCGCCGGTCTCGGCGAAAAACGCGTCGTTGGTGATCTTATGTACTTATTTTTTTATTAGGTTTTACAGCCTTTTTCATGAGTTTTTACTCTGATTAAAATACTTTTATTTTTAATACTTTGTGCCTCTTGGAGGTTTATATAGATGAGCGCCGGAGACGTCATTTTTCTTTTAGCTTTCACTGTTCACGCCCGCTGCCGCACTTTTTGCTGCTTCGGAGAGGAGCTCCACGGCTGCCGCTGATGGACCTGGATTGAGTCCTGTATATGCTTATGAGAGTTGTGCCTCTAGATTAGTCGCACAACTGTATCAGTTGAGCCTGTACCTTATTATTGTACCTCACTAATCACTGATAGACCGACATACTTCACCATAAGAAGCGCACCTTCTGTTTTTTTGTTCCTTTCCACTTAAAGATTCAGTGAGTCAGAAGCAAATTGAGCATTTGTTACATCCAATAGAGGGTGCTTGAGCATCTCAGCTCCTTTCCCATAATGCCTTGTGATATGCAGAAAGCTTCGTGTAGTACAAAAGGCAATTTGGAATCTCCACACGCCGATATGGCGCTTTCTCCAAAGAGAGATTTTCCCTTTCTGAGCAACGCATTGCCTCTCACCTAGCCAGCCAGTATTGCTCTGCTCTGCACTGATGAGGGGCAAAACCCTGAAACTGCTGTCTGCAGATGAGTGATGCTGGCTTGGCTAATATTCCTTTTGCTTTCCAAAGACTCAGTGGGTCTAAAGCCAATTGAGGATTTGTTACATACAATAGAGGGCGCTTGAGGTTCTCAGCTCCTTTACCATAATGCCTTGTTATATTAATATGCTTAGTAGAGGACAAAAAGGCAGTCTCAAAACTATACACACCTATCAGGTGCTCTCCCCAAGGAGAGATATTTCCCTTTCTGAGCCACTCATTGCCTCCCACCCAGCCAGCCAGTATCGCTCTGCTCTGCATTGATGAGGGGCAAAACCCCAAAACAGCTGTATTTAGATGAGTGATGCTGGCTTGGCTAATATCCCTTTTGCTTCTTAAAGATTCAGTGAGTCAGAAGCAAATTGAGGATTTGTTACATACAATAGAGGGTGCTCGAGCTTCCCAGCTCCTTTCCCATAATGCCTTGTGATATGGAGGAGACACAAATGATTGTGTCTAACATTGATACACACTGAGACAATGTTACCTGTATTCCGACACCGAAACAATGTTGCCAATCTATCAAAAGATGCTGAAAGCTCTGTTCCCATAATGCCTTGTGATCTACTCTAAATACAAATTTTTCCCCGGTGTATTCTTTCACTCGACCATTAGATGGCAGCCTTGTTACACCTGAACTCCGCCGGGCTCGCTTTCCTGCGCCGCCGCTCCTCGCTTTCATCAGTTTCTTATCTTGTTGTGGAGTCGACAAGAGACAAAGCGATAACTTCAAGTCTGAATTTGTCACAAGACAATTGGGCGTGGCCTGCTCCGTCCCCCCGTCCGATCTCCCCCGTCTCCCGCACAGGTCGTGGCGCAGAGCAATAGTCTTGATGATCTTTGTGGCTCTTCCGCTATCACAGCCCATTCATGCCGTTCAAGTTCATTAACCCGACTCTGAGTCAAGCGTTTTATGTGCGGGCTGTAATTTGGGAGCTGACGAATATCTCATTGCCTCTTACACGTTCTATCGGGGGCTCGAAGGCGACGGAAAATGGGAGATGCAGCTGCTCGGCAATTATCATTGGAATTGGCAGAATCCGAATGTAACGAGGCTTTCATTGTTTTGTAATTATCTACATTGACGCTTGCATTGGAGGTTGAAGTGTTTATTGCTTTCTCTTCATTCGGTACAAATATTTACATTGTTGACTCTTCACTCGTTACATTGTTTGCAAACAAAGCAAAGATAAACTTAAAGGGGTCGTCTCACTACAGGGGTCGCTCCTGCTTTTTGTGTTAAAGATCTTGCAAAAACAAGTCACTTTGCAATATGTGTCCATTACCAGTGTCCTACCTATTCCTAGATATCCCCTCTTGTATGGGCTGCATCAGCTCCTCAGGTCACTATAACTACAGACCTGTGTGATCTCTCCTGATAAGCTGCCAGCACTGATTGCTATAGCTACAGACCTGTTTGATCTCTCCTGATAGGCTGCCAGCACTGGTCACTATAGCTACAGACCTGTGTGATCTCTCCTGATAGGCTGCAGCACCGGTCACTATAGCTACAGAACTGTGTGAATCTCTCCTGATAGGCTGCCAGCACTGGTTGCTATAGCTACAGACCTGTGTGTACTCTCCTGATACGTAGAATGCAGCACTGGTTCACTATAGCTACAGAGACTGTGTGATCTCTCCTGATAAGGCTGCCAGTGCTGGTTGCTATAGCTACAGACCTGTGTGATCTCTCCTGATAGGCTGTCAGCACCGGTCACTATAGCTACAGAACTGTGTGATCTCTCCTGATAGGCTGCCAGTGCTGGTTGCTATAGCTACAGACCTGTGTGATCTCTCCTGATAGGCTGCCAGCACTGGTCGCTATAGCTAAAGACCTGTGTGATCTCTCCTGATAGGCTGTCAGCACCGGTCACTATAGCTACAGACCTGTGTGATCCTCCTGATAGGCTGCCAGCTGGTCGCTATAGCTACAGGACCTGTGTGATCTCTCCTGATAGGCTGCCAGCACTGGGTCCTATAGCTAAAGACCTGTGTGATCTCTCCTGATTGGCTGCCAGCACTGGTCTCTATAGCTACAGACCTGTCAGATCTCTCTGATAGGCTGCCAGCTGGTCCTATAGCTACAGACCTGTGTGATCTCTCCTGATAGGCTGCCAGCGCTGGTTGCTATAGGTACAGACCTGTTCTATCTCTCTTGATAGGCTGCCAGCGCTGGTCAATATAACTACAGACCTGTTCCATCTCTCCTGATAGGCTGCCAGCACTGGTCGCTATCGCTACATACCTGTTCGATCTCTCCTGATAGGCTGCCAGCACCGGTTGCTATAGCTACAGACCTGTGTGATTTCTCCTGATAGGCTGCCAGCACTGGTTTTAAGTATGCAGTACCACAAATAGGTAGGGGCCTAGGTAAGTAGGTAGGCAAGCCATTAGTATGTAGGTATTGATAGGTAACTATGCAGGTCCCCGTATAGATAGGAACCTATCTAGGTAGACAGGTATCCCATTAGGCAGATAGATATGTCACCAGTAGGTAAGAAGGACTGGATAGGTTACAATAAGAAAAGGGGGCAAAAACCCTAGTGGGTTGAGAATAGCATGCTTCTGTTATGTAGCACGACTATGTGGGTTCTCCAAGTATATGGCGGTATTTTTTATACCTAAATACTGTATATATATTGAAACTTACAAGCATGCATATGTTTTAGTTCCCTAAAATTAGGTGGTGGTACCCACCTGACTTTGCTGTGGGGCCCTATGAATTCTAGTTATACCCCTGCAGACTGTATACAGATTAGTACATTTCCCATCAGGGGGTGTAACCAACATTCATAGCACCCCCAACCAAAATGAGACGGTCCCACCAACTAATGTCAATCAGCTGCTAAGATAACATTTTAAGTAAAAAGGATCCAGCTCAGTCTTTTTCCATTCTTATGGAAACCTCCAATGTTCTTAGGCGAACCCTAATCAATCTCCATAGTCTTAAAGTTTGGCTTCAATCTATTTTCCTTTGGATATATGTGCTATTTATAATGTGATGTGCAATGTAGTAAATTTTAACAAAAAGGAAGGAGAATCGATAAGTTAACCCATTCAAAACCAATAATAATAATAATAATAATAATAATAACCTTAACCCTATCCCCAATTTAGAGTTAGGGCTATTGTCAGGATTAGTGCTAGAATTAGGGTTAGGGCTATGGTTAGGTTTAGGGTAGGATTAGGGTTAGGGCTATGGTTAGGTTTAGAGGTAGGATTAGGGTTAGGGCTATGGTTAGGTTTAGGGGCAGGATTAGGGTTAGGGGTATGGTTAGGTTTAAGGGTAGGATTGGGTTAGGCTTATGGTTTTGAGTTAGGGTAGGATTAGGGTTAGGGCTATGGTTAGAGTTAGGGGTAGGATTAGGGTTAGGGGTAGGATTAGGGTTAGGGCTATGGTTAGGTTTAGGGGTAGGATTAGGGTTAGGGCTATGTTTAGGTTTAGGGGCAGGATTAGGGTTAGGGCTATGGTTAGGTTTAGGGGTAGGATTAGGGTTAGGGCTATGGTTAGGTTTAGAGGTAGGATTAGGGTTAGGGCTATGTTTAGGTTTAGGGGCAGGATTAGGGCTATGGTTAGGTTTAGGGGTAGGATTAGGGTTAGGGCTATGGTTAGGTTTAGAGGTAGGATTAGGGTTAGGGCTATGTTTAGGTTTAGGGGCAGGATTAGGGTTAGGGCTATGGTTAGGTTTAAGGGTAGGATTAGGGTTAGGGCTATGGTTAGGTTTAGGGGTAGGATTAGGGTTAGGGCTATGGTTAGGTTTAGGGGTAGGATTAGGGTTAGGGCTATGGTTAGGTTTAGGGGTAGGATTAGGGATAGGGCTATGGTTAGAGTTAGGGGTAGGATTAGGGTTAGGGGTAGGATTAGGGTTAGGGCTATGGTTAGGTTTAGGGGTAGGATTAGGGTTAGGGCTATGGTTAGAGTTAGGGGTAGGATTAGGGTTATGGCTATGGTTAGGTTTAGGGATAGGATTAGGGTTAAAGCTATGGTTAGGTTTAAGGGTAGGATTAGGGTAAGGGCTATGGTTAGGTTTAGGGGTAGGATTAGGGTTAGGGCTATGGTTAGGTTTAGGGGTAGGATTAGGGATAGGGCTATGGTTAGAGTTAGGGGTAGGATTAGGGATAGGGCTATGGTTAGAGTTAGGGGTAGGATTAGGGTTAGAGCTATAATTAGAGTTAGGGTAGGATTAGGGTTAGGGCTATGGTTAGGTTTAGAGGTAGGATTAGGGTTAAAGCTATGGTTAGGTTTAAGGGTAGGGTTAGGGCTATGTTTAGGTTTAGGGGCAGGATTAGGGTTAGGGCTATGGTTAGGTTTAGGGGTAGGATTAGGGTTAGGGCTATGGTTAGGTTTAGGGGTAGGCTTAGGATAGGGCTATGCTTAGGTTTAAGAGCAGGATTAGGGTTAGGGCTATGGTTAGGTTTAGGGGTAGGATTAGGGTTAGGGCTATGGTTAGGTTTAGGGGTAGGATTAGGGTTAGGGCTATGTTTAGGTTTAGGGGTAGGATTAGGGTTAGGGCTATGGTTAGGTTTAGGGGCAGGATTAGGGTTAGGGCTATGGTTAGTTTTAGGGGCAGTATTAGGGTTAGGGCTATGGTTAGGTTTAGGGGTAGGATTACGGTTACGGCTATGGTTAGGTTTAGGGGTAGGATTAGCGTTAGAGCTATGGTTAGATTTTGGGGTAGGATTAGGGTTAGGGCTATGGTTAGGTTTAGGGGCAGGATTAGGGTTAGAGATATGGCAAGGTTTGAGGCTAAGTTTAGGGTCAGGGCTATGGTTAGGTTTGGGGCTAGGATAAGGATTAAAGCTTTGATCAGGATTATAGTTTGCACTGGAAATAGGGCTATAGTTAGATTTAGGGCTAGGATTAGGGTTAGAGCTATGCTTAGGTTCAGTAGTATGATTAGGGCTATGATAAGGATTAGGATTAGGGTTACAGCCATGGTCAAGATTATTGGTTATGGGTAGGAAACGGGCTAGGATTAGGGTTAGGACTATGGTCAGGATTAGGGCTATGGTTAGGTTTAGGGGCAGGATTAGGGTTAGGGCTATGGTTAGAGTTAGGGGTAGGATTAGGGTTAAAGGAACAGTAGAAAAAATTCCAGTTTGCGATATCCCAAACTCAAGAATTTTCCCAAGTTCAGTTAGACCGGTGGCAAAACTAACGTGGAAAAATTTGAGCGCTTCTCTTCCAGAATGTTTCCTTTTTTTGGGAAAAAATATTTTATATAAAAAAAAAAAAAAATCCCCGGTTTTTTTTTTGTTGTTTCCTTTGTTGCCCCCCTGGGAAGTATTTATCCCCTAGAGAAAAAAAATAACAATTTTGACTTCCCAAGGGACCGAGTCCCTGGGGAGATACTCTTTAAATGGGAAGGGTCGGGTCAAAACCCCACCCTAACCCAAAAAAAACCTTAAATTTTTTTTTTTTTACCACCTGTTTCCCCAGGCAGCTTTTAGTTTACACCCCCGATGGTCAGGCTTGGGTGGTTTTTTTTAAACAATGACGGCATATGTAGCTTTTTCTATAACTAGCTATTTCAGGAGGTTTTTATTGAAGGAAAAAAAAATCCACAGAGCTCCATAGAGTGAAAAAAAGTGTATGGGGGGTTCTTTTTTGCAAAGATTTGGCATATGTAGCTCCTCTTAAAATAGCTAGTTTCCGGAGGTTTTTATCTGAAGGAAACAAAATTCACCCCAGGGGGTAAAAAGAGGTTTTGGGAAATTAAAGTGTTGGAAAATGGGTGGGTTTTTTAGCAAAGATCAGCAATTTTTTTCCTCTACAAAATAGCTGAATGCAGGAGGTTTGTTTTGAAGGAAAAAAATCCCCAGAGCTCCCAAAAAGTGGGAAAAAAAAGTGCTATGGGGGGTTTTTTTAGCATTTTATTGGCATATTTTTGGCTCCCTCTATAACGTGAGTGCAGGGGGTTGATTGAAGGGAAAAAAATTTCCCAGAGCTCCCAAAAAGTGAAAAAAAAATGCTATGGGGGGTTCTTTAGCAATGTTTGCCATATGTAGCTCTCTATAACTTTGCTGCGTGCCAGAGGTTTTTAATTTTGAAGGAAAAAAAAGCTTTCAGAACCCAAAAAAAATGAAAATAAGTGCTTTGGGGGGGTTCCCTTTAAACAGGAATTGGGATATGTAGCTCCTTATAACTAGCTGAGGGGCCCGGGGCGTTTGACTGAAGGAAAAAAACCACAGGGGTCCCAAAAAGTAAAAAAAGGTTTCTATTTGGGGGGTTTTTTTTTAGCAAAGATCGCCAAAAATGTTGCTCCCCCTTAACTAGCTGCGTTTCCAGGGGTTTTTATCTGAAGGAAAAAAAAGCTACAAAAAATCCCCAAAAAGTTTAAAATAAGTGGCTTGTCAAAGGGAACCCCTCTAATCCTGTTAGAGATAAAACCTGCTCCACCCATGGTGATCATCACTCTCCCTGCTCTCTTCTAATCAGGAAAGGAAGGATATGGACACTTTAGTCATCTGCACTCAGAGAGATAAAATCTCTCTTATCTGCTGACAGAGCAAAATCAAAGGGCAAATGTTGTGTTAGAAAAAAGTCTCATTTACCTATCCTGATATCTTGAAAGTTATTTTTTGTGGTTAGAAAACTTTAACTCATAACTTGGGCTTTTAGCCTGTCTTTAGTGATTTAAGCCTGGTCCGTGCGTCACGTCCAGTCCTTGTTGCCTCCAAGACCTTGATGAGCCTCAAGTTCTGTCACATCGAAGGTTACTTAAGGACCAATGCCACATAAGGGCTTCCTAAATGTACCTAACCAGAAGTGACGTTAGACATCATGTCCTATGGGAAGTAACGGTGCCATGAAATTACTTTTACTAGGGAACAATTACCAAAATTCCAAAATTACCAAAATTACACAATTGCCAGAGACCAGAGGGGACTGTGACCGGAGGTGATAGGGACAGGTAAGTTGTCCTTACAGACCAGTTAAGAATCCCTAATGGCAGAGCCGCCTTACCAGCATGATGGGCCCCCGGGCGGAACACTGCAGTGGGCCCTGCCCAAATACATGACCTCACACTAGGCCATGCCCACTTTCCCCACTTGGCCACCCCCAAGCACACCCATATTATGCACGCCTAGCTTATGGCTTACAGCTGGCGTCATTCAGCCTACTAGACTATACGGTAGGGCAGGGAGCCTTCGGCTCCCTTCTCCACCATTGTTTATTTCAACTTCTTTGCACGTCCTAAATACACAACGAGTTAAATTAAGCAAAGCCAACCAAAAGGGACCCAGGTAGTGTTTCTTGTTATTTCCTGGGACATACACAGACCACCTGGGGCCCTTATACATGTGGGGCCCCCGGGCAACTGCCTAGTGTGCCCAATGGAAAAGATGGCCCTGCCTAATGGGGGCTAGCAGTAGGGATTCTTAACTGGTCTGTAAGGATAACTTACCTTACACCCTTATGCTAACCCCAATAGGGGTAATAGTTATGGTATAGTCAATTGTTTTTAGTTGGCGGGTTTAAATGAGGGTGTTGACTATGATTTGGATAAAATTTTGGGCCAAATACTGAACCAAAGAAGGTGTAGAATTAGGTCGAATTGACATTTGACTGAAACTCCCATAGGGGCCTCTAATATCACACTCAGGAAAGGGGAACATCGTCTCCTTGAGTTGAGGATAAGCACCAAACTGTGTGCAGATTTTGAATCCCTTTTGCCCTCTTCTAAGGCATCTGCATGATCACAGCATTAGTGGAAAGGAGCTGAGAACTCAAGCCCCTCTATTGGATGTAAACAAATCACTCAAATTTGCTTTTGACCAGCACTGGTCTGTGATAAAGCAAAAAGTATGTTTTGCACTGATGAGGGACAAACATCCCGAAACAGCTGTATGCAGATGAGAGATACTGGCTTGGCTAAATATCATAGGAGCAGCTGCTTTGGGGCCCTCAACCTCCGCATCCCAGTTGTATCCTGTCCCAAGGTTATGCTGGGAAGTTTATATCTAAAGTAGTCATAGTATAAGTGGGGATTATTCTATCAGAATTTTAATATACTTCTAAAAAATGTGGAACAAAAAACCCTACTAAACCCTAACAAAACAACCTACTTAAAGTGGAGCTACTGCCCCGACAAGGACGACCCCACACAGGAGCCAGATCCTATACACTCCCTGAGTATGGACAACAAAACAGAACATAAAGGGATAGTCCAATGTATTTTTTGATTCCCTCGTGTCACGGGTGCTCCTGCAACCCTCACTGTGGGTCGGGGGCGCACCCGTGACCCGACTGCGAGCGGCACCACGACCCATATGTATAACAGGTTCATCAGAGAAAGAAATTATGAGACAAAAACCTGTGCAGTGCGAGATATTATATCCAGTCCACCAGCATCAGTGACATCATATTGGTTCTGATACTGTATTGGATCACAGGAATTGATCATTGGACACACTAGGCAGTTGTCTGGGGGCCCCACAAGCACAAAGGGCCCCAGGTGATCACAGGTATGTCCCAGGAAACAACGGCACATGCTCATGATCCTGGGGTTGGTGCTGCTTATTTACCTGTTTTATGTTCTCAGGATGCACAAACAGATAATAACCATGGTGGAGCAGGGAGCCATTGACTCCCTACCCCAACAAGGGATCCCTTACTGGAGTTAGTAAATCACTGTATATATAAGGCTTTCCTGTTGATGGGTGGTGTTCCACCAGACTTGATAATCGAAAAGGAGCTATTCCTTCCTTCAGAAACAAAAAGGGTTAAATGGTGAGGTTAGAATCGGTTTTTAAATAGTGTGAAAAGAGGTTAAGTGTTATACATAATAAAAGTTACGTTTTAGTGTTTAACAGATAGAGAATGATAGAGTTTAAGTTGCCCTTTGGGAGAAAAAAGTAAATATATCTGTGGGTTCCAGTACTGTGGGAGTCTCTGTGGATTGCAGACACCTGTGGAGACTCTGTCATTGCGTCACCGTGGGAGCTTGTTAGACCTTGTTTGGGAGCCTGGAATTTCAGACACTGTGGGTCTCTTGATTGCAGACACCTGTGGAGTCTCCTTTGGTTGCAAGACACCTTGGGATCTCTGTATTGGCAGCCCTGTGTGAGTCTCTGTGGATTGCAGACACCTGTGGAGTTCTCTGTGGGTTTGCAGTACCGTGGGGGGTCTCTGTGGATTGCAGTCACCTGTTGAGTCTCTTGCATTGCAGGGCACCTGTGGGGGTCTTGTGGATTGCAGACACCTGTGGAGTCTCTGTGGGTTGCCCAATGTGGGATCTTGTGGATTGCAACCTTTGGGGTCTCTGTGGGGTTCAGAACCCGTGGGGTTCGGGGGGCAAAACCCGGGGGGTCTTGTGCATGCAGACAATTTGATCCCCCCTTGCATTGAGACACCCGTGTGGTCTTGTGGGTTGCAGACACCCGTGGAGTCTCCCCCCATTGCAGAAACCTGTGTGAGTTCCCCCGTATTGAGAACCTTTGAGTTCCCCTTTTATTGCAAAACCCTTTTGAGTCCCTTTGGTTTGCAGTCCCGTGTGATTCCCTTTCTTTTCAGAATCTGTATAAGTTTCATGGATTGCAGAAAGAACTTTTCCATTTACCATGTAACGAGCTCCTGGCCCTCAGTGTCTCTCAAACCGAGCTACCATTTCCAGTGGCCTACAAAGATTTAATTTTGCTGCATTATGCAACCTTCTCCGACAAGCCCGCTGCAACTCCAATGTTTTTCATTAAAGATTTCATTAAAAAGACTGACATGTACCTTCCAGTCCTTCGCTCGTCTATTGAAATGTCTGGATTTCTCCCGTCTGTCTCTATGGGAATATCAAACAATGAGAAATGTGAGATCCCGCGCTCTTCATTCTTCTGGTGTCTGAGGACGGTTATTAGACGACGCTACTGAAAAGGAAGGAAAATGTGCGATGACTAAGTCGCTTCATTGTAAATGTCATAGAATGGAGTTCACCTTCTAGAATCACCTAAAATCCGCAGAGGGAGCATTTTTATGCTAGAATTTTGTGACCTTTTGTCCATAGATACCTGAGTGCAGTCCTAGGGCTCTGGTGCAAAAGCCGAGGTTCTCATTGACGAGACTTGTACAAACTGATGCGTTGCCTATAGCAACCAGATTCCAGCTGTCAATCTGAAGAAGTCTCAAAGGACATGATGTGATTGGTTACTATGTACAAGACCTCTTTTTTGTATGCACTATTATAAGTGAGGCCGACCCCTTACCGAGACTCTTCAATGTCTGATTCAATCTATTGACTTAAGTCCTAGAATGTGTGAGCCGGGGGCTACTTTACTTAAGATAAAGACGTCTAAAATAAAATAAAACTAATAAAATAAAAAAATAAAAATGTTGTGTGTATATATATATATATATAATTATATAATATATATAATTATATAAAATATATTATATATATTAAATATGTATGTATAAAAAAATATTTTATATAAATTTATTAAAATAAATTGTATTAATCTATGTATCTATATATATTCAGCGCCCTTGACCTTAATTTAAACATTTCCCCTCTATTTTCATTGGTCCGTTTACATTTCCCTCGCGCTACAGGTCTATGTTATTTTCCATAGACCTGAGCTCTTTTTTCTATTGGACCTTTTATATTTACCGCTTGTGGTCAGCTCATGTTAATTCGCATAGACCGGAGCTCGTAACCTCATGGGACGGTTTAAATTCCCCGCCTTCATCCCATTGGTTCATTTATTTAATCCTTCATTCTTTGAACCGCCCTCCTTTTTAGGTTTATAACCCTTTTCATGAATATTTGTATATTGTACATCTGGAACAGAAGAAAAAAAAATAAACATTTTAACCGCTTAACTCCCCGGCCTTAAAAGTAGTTAATGACCAGAAAGTTTTTTTTAGTTTTTGCCTCCTCGCGTTTCAACAGTTATAGCTTTTTGATTTTTTTCAGTGACGCAGTTGTTTGAGGCCTCGTTTTATTCAAGACAAGTTGTACTTTATGGGGAATAATTTTAAGTTCATTTATAAAAAATTCAATTTTTTTTTATTTATTTTTTTATTTTCCCTTTACATTTTTTTTTACACCATTCACATTTCACACTTTAAAAACTTTTAGTTTAATTCACCGTTTTTACGGTCAGTGGATACCTAATAGTTAGGTTTTTGTGTGTGTGTAATTTAGCCAATTATTTTTTATTAAATATTTATTTTTATTATATTCTTTATTTTTTTATTCTTTTTTTTTTTACACTTTTTATGTGTTTTTTTTTAACTTTTTTTTAAAATTCCCTGAAGGGAGAACTGTGTTACATTTAGTAATGTATACATATTTATATATGTTCAATCTACACAGGCAGTGACAGGACAGCACACAAGCTGTCCTGGGCACTAGCTTGTTACACAACAGCCTGGGGGCCACCGATGTCCCCCGGGCTGACTGTGCAACCGTTTTTCCCGGCTCTTTTTCGGGGCACCGGGGTGTTCCGATCACCCCACAAGCAGGGAACCCTTTTTACTCCTGCGTAACCACCGCCCCCAATCAAAGGGGTTTAAACACCGGGGGCGGAGGTTTTCCTCCGCCCCCGGGGCCACGGGGAGCCTGGGATCAGGGGGTTGGGATAAGCCCATCCCACGCAGTTGCGGGCAAAACCCCAAAAACACCGCGCCCAAAAAACTCACTGTACCAAAAGTCTTGGCGGGTCATTAAGGGGTTAAGTTTACATTGTAAATTTTTTTTTTAATAATTGGTCTGGGGGTTTTTCGATATTTTTTTTCTTCATTCATTCCCCGCGGGCCTCGATGGTGGGTTCGTCTGGGCCATTTTTTTGCTTACATTTCTTATCACGTTTTCGATAGTTTGATAATAATACTTCCCGTTTTTTAAATCTCTTCTGACGTTTTTGAGATTTTCTTTTTCCAATTTTCACTTTTTTCTTTTATGTAATATGATACACTTTAAGGGCAATGGGTCTACAAATTTAACCCCCCATTTTGTTTAACCTACAAAATTTAATATCTTTAAAACCCAAACCCTTTTAAAAACCTTTCATTTCCCCCTTGAGAAAGCGCTGGTATAACAGCGAGAAACGCTTGGGTTACATGCAAATGTTTTTTTTAAAGGTACAGGGCACACCACACTTGCACTTTTTTAGAAAAAAGGGCAGTTTTTTAAAATTAACCGTATCCTCTGCCTTTCCCTGGAATTTCCCCCGTTCGCCGGTTCGCCACTTTTCCTCTGCCTTCCAACCCGGGCTCAGGTTCATCCGAGCGTTGAATGAACTCGACCTTGGCTGCCTGCTAAGGCTACGGGAACCTAAAAACCCCCGTAAAAATAAGAGTTGTGCCTCATACTAGGCAAACCCAGGGGGGAGAAATATCCATCCCACTTTTATTTTTACTTTTTTTTTTTTTTTTAAATTTCAACCGTATTTATTGCGGGGTAAAAAATTACCGAGTAAACTTGCAAAAGCTCACAATAGACAGAGTAAAAACAGATTAGGATAAATATGCGGGAAAAAAAAACAAGGTTGTCTTTAAGACAGCTTTTCAACACTAAACCGACTTGCATAAATGAACTGTGTTCACCGGCTACAAACAACATATCATAAACTTCAAAAAAAGGGGGGCCCTGCTGGCTAGCTTGTTCTAAGTCACAAAAATCATTTTATTTGGCAATCCCCGGAAATGACCTCGAGTAGTACTTCTTGGTATTTGGGGAAAAAAAACCCGGGAAAAGGAAAGGGAAAGAACGGGGCGGGGTGGTGCTCGTCAACTGCACTCGATCCCCCCACAGCGAAAATTTGAGAGGGGACTACCTGTCCCGTAAACCTCCCCCACATCCATCTCCCCCCAACCCCCCTCTATAAATTTGGGAACTGAGCCCTCAGGAGCATCAAGTAGACCTGCCCTGCAAAAAACCACCAGCCCCTCCAATAGCAAATATTGGCTATGACGTTTGGAGAGTCGTCCTGAACTCCCCCAAGCGCTGGAGAACATGCACCCCCGGATCCAATCCGTCAGGGTGGGGGCACTGGGGGAGGCAGATTTTGGGATAACTATCTTGGCCGGGGGGTGGAATAGAAGAGGGACCAAGGGGGAAATGGGGCAGAGCGATGTCAAATAAAGCAGGTCGCAGGATCATTTTGAAGCGTGCCCCCCTGTGTTTTGGTGGATAAACGAATCCCCCCTCCCCAAAAAGTTGGAGAACGGGGCAACCCCACCAAATATGGGAGATGGTACCCCTCTCACCACAAAACCCCAACACGCTGCTGAAAGGAGGAGGAAAGCATTAAGCAATGCTGGCATCGGTACCATCGGGAAAAGATTTTAAAAATAGTTTGTGCCCTGGAGGATTCGAGGATTTATGGCCAATTGAAACCCTTGCCCAATCACGCCGAGAGTATTCTACAATTCCCCTCCCAACTAAGTTAAAAGGAAGTTTAACAATGGGCGGGGGCGGCACAATTTTTTGTATAGGCCTGATGGTCCTTTTTTTCGAAATCTTCCAAGGCCCCAAAAACTCAAAGGTGGAAATTTTTCCGTGGCCCCAAAAAGTTGCGCTTCTTTTTAGAGTAAAAACACCAAGCTGGTAATAGTGAAGCTCGCAGTCCCCCGAGGTTGTATCTCGGACACAAACCCTCATACCCTCAAGGTTTTCGAGAAAATAACCCGGCGGGATGAGGAAGCAGCCCCAGACCCCACTTTTGAGCTAGGGCTGTGCGGGTGGCCGGGACTTGGATTGCCTAAGATCGGGGAACATGGGCCGCCCCCGTAAACGGCCTCTGCCCACTGCAAGGACCTAAGACAAGGACCAAGTCTGGGCAATCCGGGGGACCTCCCAACGGTCCCCTTGATAGCAAAAAGGGGGGAACCAGGAGAGCGGGGTTTGGGGCACCATACGCAGGCTAAAGGGGGCCCCAGAGTTTTGGGTGCGCCCCTTGAAGCCATCCAAAGTTCTCACTCCCCCCCGAAACTAATAGTAGGGCTGGAATTCTGGCAGTGCAAGGCCCCCCTGCTTTGGCTGATCAAGGGGGACCCGCATTCTGGGTCCCCTCCCCCCCCAAAAAAAAGGGGGGCCACTTTTTTTACAGGGCTTAAAGAAGGTCTCAGGAGCAGGATGGGAATCGCCTAACAGATAAAAAAAACCGGGCAGGATTTCATCTTTAAAATATTAATACCCCCGCCAGGAGAAATCCTTCCTATCCCCTCAGAAGGCCTGTTTAAAACAGAGATCGGGGGAGCAAAATTCAGGTCAAAAAATTCTCTGGGTTCGAGGGCACGTGAACCCCCAGGTACCTAAAAGGGAAAAATCCCCAGGAGAGGGGGAAAAGCACCTTCAGGGGGGCAGGTCGGCTCGCGGAATAGGAAGCCCCTGGGAGAGCTCTTTGCCCTTTTAATTTGTATTACTATATTGGGTATATTTCCCAAACCCCAGGGCCACGGAAGAGAAGAGGGAGGGTTACCCAATATAAAACAGTCTCACAAAGGCCGAGCATTTGAAGGAGCGACTCGTACGGTATCCCGAACTCTAGGGTTATTCCGCAGCCCTGTAGCAGGTTTTCTATGCCAAACGTAATATAGGAAGAGAGGACATCCCGCCTGGTGCCATTTCTGATGGATAGGGGACCGACAAAAACCCCATTAAACCCCACCTGGCTTGGGTGGGAGTCATAAAGGCCAACTCTACCTACATAACTGGGCCCCCAACCCCCTTTCCTTCATACGCCGTTTAAGAAAGGCCACGCAACCCTTTAAGGCCCTTTCAGCATCCCCAAAAACAGGGGAAGGCACTGGATGTTCGGGAGCGCACGTGGTGGTCAGGAAATGCTTCAGTGGTTGTCTCTCCCTCCCCCCGGAGGGAATAAGCCCCCTGGTCCGGGTGAACAAAAATTTTAAGGAGCGGGGGATTCTAAACGCCAAAAACTTTGAAAAGCTTTGCATCCGAGTTTTAAAAGGGAAAAAGGGGCGGTAATTTGGCATCGGGGGATCCTTAACCTCCTTTTGGGGTTTCCATGATATCCCCCCTCAGAAAAGCTGGGGCGAACGGGTCCCTCAGATGCAGCATTAACGCCCCAAAAGGGGAAGAGTTTGTTCCGGGTGGAGTGTTTTGTAAAACACGCCCCATATCCATCCAGCCCGGGCTCTTTGCCAGAGGGGAGGCTTTTATCAAGCAGCACTCCCTTCAGTGAACGGTCCCTCCGGAGGCGAAGAGTCTTCCGGAGGGGAGGGGGGGCATTCGGTCAGATAGGGCGTACGAGGTTGCCTGGCATCTGTAGGGGGGGTTATAATTGGGAGTAGTATTCATGGAAAACTTTTAGAATTGTCCCTTAATTGGGGGGAACCCACCCCCCGAGGTTTGATATGGGGGACGAATAATGCGCCCTTCTATCCCGAAGCCGGGCCAGAAGCCTCCCCCCTTGTTTTATTTTTATTATTATTTATTTTTGGGGGCCATTTTTCCAGGGGTCGGGACATTTAAGGGGGAAATTTCTACAAACAAATGTTGAAAATTTCAATTGGGCAAAAAAAAAATTTGCAAATGAAACAGGAGGAAAGAGGGCCCTGCCCGCGAGGGCTACAATCTACAAGGAAGAAGGGGAAGACAGAAGTGTGGGGGGGACATCTTGCGGGTCGGTGTATTTTGGGGGGGTTTGTGTGGGTTTTAGGCTATCCTGAAGAATGGGTTTTTAGGTTTGTTTTTTAAAGGGCTGGTAAAAGTTTGGGGAGAGTCTGATTTTTTGGGTTTAAAGGATTCCAAAGGGGGGAAGGGGGTTTGAAGAAAGGGAGAAGTTTTGGGAGACGGTTAGTGAGGAGCTGATGAAAAGGGGACAGGGGAAGAAGGTCCTTTTAGGGGGGGGGGAGGTTGTGTGAGGGGAGGTATCGGGAGATTAGGGCGAGATGTTTGGAGGGGGAGGTCTTGGAAAAAGGCCTTGAAAGGTCGGGAGTTTTAAAAATTAATTCTTTGGGGAAATGGGAAGCCAGTGAAGGTTTGGAAAGGGGGGAGAGGCAGAGGATTTAGCGAGGAGAGGGGTGGATAAGACGGGCAGCAAGTTGAGGATGGATTGGAGGGGAGCGAGGGTACTAGCTGGGGGGCCCGGGGAAGGGATGTACCAGGTGAAAAGAATGAGCGGGAAAAAAAGTTCCCTTTGCCCTTTTTTTTTTGCCTATGCCCCAAGGTTTTCCCCGGGGATGTCGTAAACGAGTCCAAATTGCCCCGCTCTCAGACCCGTTTCTGACCTCTCCCCTTATGGGCCCTTTTTCAGGGGAAGCAAGCTGTTTTTAGAACCCCTCAAAGTTTGGGCTGCAGCCTCCTTCTTTAGCGGGAGCCGTGCTTAATCTGACCCCAAAAAAGGGGTGCACTTCAGCGCCTCCCACTAAATTTTGGGGGGGGGTAGGGTCGTTCAGGGGGGCGGAAAGGGAAAGGGTGTCCGGTTTTGTTTAAAGATCCCCAAAAGACAAAAAATAACGGGAAAAAGAGTTTTTCGTTCAGTCTCCACGAAAATTTTTGGGTTTGGGGGGGTTTTCCCGGGTTGGGGCCAAGGTCACGGGAAATTTGGGGGCTTGGTCGGAGGGGAAGGGATACGCCTATAGAGGTTGACCCCACACAACGGAAAAGGGGGAAGGGCTGGGAAAAAAAAAAATTCGAAAATTTATGGGAAAATAGTGCGGGGAGGAATAGAACTTTAAGTCCCGATCTTGCGGGTGCATTATCCCCACAATTTCGACAAAACTGCTATAAATTAGCGGGTTTTTTTAATTTTTAAAAAAAAAGGGTTTTTAAAAAGGCACCGATAAACCGACCCGGGAGGTGGCCAATGTGGGATTAGCAAAAATTTTCAAGTCCCCCCCACCGCACTACTGCCCCCTAAAGCGAAATTAAAGTGGGGCCCCCAGCGTCTTAGACAAAAAGGGAAAATTTCCCCCCCGTGTTAGGGTGTATGTTTTGCTACGTGAAAACCCTTTCCCTTTGTAGAGCAATTTTTCCCCCAAAAGGTCCCAAATGGGGAAGTCTAAAATCGGGGACAGGGTGTTTTTTATGGAAAAAAAAATGGCTACCCCCCGCACCTTAACATCAGCCCAACTTTTGGGTGGAAACCCAGGCAGGGAAGTCCCTATTGCGATGGGGCCCTGGATATGCGGGGAGGGGATTTTGGGTCTCTTGGAGAAAGACAATATGGGTTTTTTTGCTTGTGGAATGATAAAAAACCCTGAGAGCGTTTTTGGGGGGAGTTAAATCCCTTCACTTTAAAGGGGAAGAAAGGGCAAATACTCGTCAATGGGAGTCCCAGTTGGTGGATTGTGGCTTTCTCCCCCCATAGTCAAAAAGTGCAGTGTCCCATCGAGCCAGCCAGCAAGCCAAGATCAAACCCCTATTAAAAAAACCCCAAATAAAAGGAAAGCGCCAAAAAGGAAGAAAGGGCCAAAACAACTAACAAGCGCGATATCCCAAAAATGAAAGGGGCCCACGGGTGAAACCCCGGGGCCAGGTCTACACGGGGGGTTTTGCCCTAGTAAACAAAAAAAGAAAAACAGGGGGAGGGGGCAAAAGGGGAGAGCAAGAGGAATTTCAAATTTTCAGAAAAAAGGGAAAAAGCACAGAGAAAGCTCCCTCCAGAGCAATTGAAAAAGTAGCAATGGGGGGGAACCCCCCCGACCCCCCCAAAGGGCCCCAAAAGCAGCAAGAGTCAGGAAAAAGACCCCGGGGAACCGGGCAAGAAAAGCCCGCCAGAAAGGGGGGGGGGGGGGGGGGCGGGGGAAAGCCCCCCCCAGCCGGGCTAGGCCAGCAAATCAAGTAAAATCACAATTGGAAAATCAAAATTTTTAAAGGGCAGAAAACATACCCAAAATTTTTTTCTAAGAGACGTATTTTGGGCCCGGGGAAAGGGTTTAAAAAAGATTTGATGGAGCCCCAAAAAGGGGGGAAAACTTTAACTAGTAAATTTTGACCGGGCGGGGGAAGGGCCCCCAAAGAGAAAGTCCCAATATCGGGGGAGATCCTCAACGGTGGGGCTGTCCTTGGTGGGGGGGCTGTCCGAATCCCTCGCCGAGAGGGTTCGGGGCAGCGGGGAAACTACGGGGAACCAACCCTTTTTGTCCTGCGCGCGGTGGGACACACGGATCCACGGAAATTGCGAGGGCCAGCCCGGAATCCCACCTCCCAAACCAAAGGAGGGCAAAAGAGGGTAAGTCCCATGGAGCAAAGGTGAGGGTTCCCCTGGTGTTTAAACCCCTGGGGTAAAAAAGGGAATCCCCACCTATACGGTATTTTTCTGGCTTTGAGGGCAATGGGGAGGGGTTTTGGGGCCCCCCCCTCTTTACCAGGGTGGTCGCGACAATTGGGAAAAACTCAGTTTTAGCCCTCAAACCAATGTTTTGCTAAGTCGGTTTTGGGCATCGTTTCTTTTAAAGGGGAAGGGTGGATCCTGCAGTTTAATCCCGGGGGCGGGCGGGATCCCCACTCGGGCAAGTGCCTATGGGCCCATCAAATTCAATAAAGCTCTTCGGACCCCAGGATATTTTAAAAAATTTTGGTCAAGGGGAGAAAGTTTCGCCCGGTTTTAAGATTCAGGTAACCCCGTAGCCTACATTGTTTCGGCGATTTCGTTTCCCCGTGTCCATGTAAGAGAGCTGAATTTGTTGCTTGCTTTTTCCCTGCGGGGAGGTTTGCAGCGAGGAAACCGGGGTTTTCGTACTTGACTTTTTCGAGCGGCAAACCCCGGACTTGGAGATCTGCGACTTAATTGCACTGGACCAGCCCTGTCTCCAGGATTGCTGCATCCCCCGCCAACAATGGAAGTCCCGCTTTGACGGGAAGAAAAAGGGGGCACGGAGCCCGGGGGTGCCGCCAGGGTGGGGGCCATCCCCCCCGGGGGAGCAGGTCGGCAACTGGAAGGGGGATGCCCCCAGAGGCCCACGAGAAGGGGAAATGGGGATCCACAGCTCCCCCGATGCGGGGATGGCCCCCCGTATGGAGTTGGGGCGGGGGGCCCAGTTTCAACATCTCGGGTTGGGCTGCCCCCTTAGCGCGAGTGTCGCCGGGGGGCCACCGGGCCCGAGCGGCAGGGGGCCCCCACTACCCCGGGACCAACAGCTGGGAGCCCCGGGCCCAACCTCCCCCGAGGCCCCCCCGCCCCAAGCGAAACCCCCCCCAGACACCAAGTTCTGGGGGCCCATCATTAGAGGGCTGGAAATGCGGGGGTTCCCCTTTTGGATCAGTAATATGGGGTACCCCAGAGGGCGGTGACAGTCTCTAGGGGGAGAGTGACCGCCCCTCGGGCCCCCCCGGTCTCCTGGAACCAAACCGC